>PVLA01004557.1:0-172525 GCA_004027455.1 Hydrochoerus hydrochaeris | reverse complement strand
TCAACAATCCAACAAGAACCTAGAAATATGGTCATCAATCCCACACATCTAAACATACATGCAGCTATATCTTTTATAGCGCTTCCTATTTCCTCTTTTTTTACAATAGCAATTATACATTTTTAAAATTTTATTTAAACAGAAAAAAGGGTAGCAACAATACAGAATTCTAAAAGAAAGAAAGAAAAAGGAGAATGAGAAAAAGCCCCACTAAGAAATCAGTAATTTATAAATTACATACTGTCATCCTGGATGTAGTTGTTCAAGTTACAAAGTTAAAGGGTACATAGTAAATATTCAATCAGTCAGACTACAAACAGTTCTGCTTAAAGATCCAACAAAGACTCAGAAATATGGTCATCTATTTTACACACTCAAACATACATGCAGTTCTATCCCTTTAGAGCACTTTCTTTTCCTCTCCTTTTTACAATAGCAGTTACACATTTTGGTTTTATTACTCTTATAGTTCTTATTTACTTTCTACACTAGAGACACAATATGATGTTTATAAATATGATTCTTATTTATTTCACTAATGAGGATAGTCAGGTTGTCTCCATTTGCCTATGAATGCCTCAAGGTCATCCTTTTTTATAGCTGAGTAATATTCCATTGTGTAAAAATGCCACATCTTTTTCATCCACTCTGCAGTTGATGCGCATCTTGGTTGTTCCCAGGATTTAGCTATCACAAATTGTGCGGCTATGAACATGGGTGCACATATATCACTGTGATATGAACTTTTCAGTTCTTTGGGGGAAAATACCCAGGAGGGGGATAGTTGGATTGAATGGGGCTTCCAATCCTAGTCTTCTGAGAATTCTCCATATGGATTTCCATAACGGTTGCACCAGTCTACATTCCCACCAACAGTGGAGCAGTGTTCCTTTTTCCCCACAGCCTCGCCAACATTTATTATCAGTTGATTTCTTGATGGCAGCTATTCTTTCGGGAGTGAGGTGGAATCTCAGTGTTGTTTTAATTTTCATTTCTCGAATGACCAGTGATGGTGAACATTTCTTCATGTATTTATTTGCAATTTGTATATCTTTCTCTGAGAACTGTGTGTTCATCTCAGATGCCCATTTTTGGAGAGGGTCTTTCTGTTTTTCAGTTCTTTATATATTCTGGACACAAGTGGTTGCTGGTTAAAATTTTTTCCCACTCTGTTGGTTTTCTTTTCACTCTGTTGGTGATTTCTTTTGAAGTGCAGAAACTTTTCAATAATGTGAGATCCCATTTGTTGATATTTTGAAGTGTTTCCCGTGCAGTTTGCATTTTGTTCATGAATTCTCTGCCTACCCCTATGTCTCCAAGAGTTCTACCTACCTTGTCTTCCGGATCTAGTTTCAGTTTTCAGCATGTAGAGAGCCAATTTTTCCAACACCATTTATTAAAGAGACTATCCTTCTTCCAGTGGACATATTTAACCCCTTTGTCAAATATCAGGTGGCTAAGCGTCTTTGTAGTTGTGCTTGCATCTTCTAATCTGTTCCATTGATCCTCAGGTCTATTTCTTTGCCAGTACCAAGCTGATTTTATCACTGTGGCTTTATAGTACTATTTCAAGTCAGGAATTGAGATGCCTCTTGCCTTGCTTTGGTTGCCTAGAATTGCCTTTGCTATTCCAGGTTTCTTCTGTTTCCAAATGAATTTTAGGAGTGTTTTCTCTAGTTCTGTGAGGTATGTCAATGGTATTTTGATTGGGATTGCGTCAAATCTGTATAACAGTTTTCGGAGTATAGCCATTTTCACAATGTTGGTTCTTCCTAACCATATCCTCTTCAATCTCCTTTTTCAGCATAGTATAATTTTCAGCATATAGGTCTTTTACATTTTTAGTTAGGTTGATTCCTAAGTATTTCATTTTTTTTACATGTTATTGTAAAGGGCAATATTTCCATAATTTCTCTCTCAGTGAGTTTGTTGTTTGTGTACAAGAATGCCATTGATTTCTGAGCATTGACTTTGTATCCAGCTGCACTGCTGAACTTGTTTATTACCTCTAGCAGTCTTTTAATGGAGTCTTTTGGGTGTTCTATATAGAGTATCATGCCATCTGTAAATAGTGGTAATTTAACTTCTTCCTTTTCTATCTTTACTCCTTTTATTTCTCTCTCTTGTCTGATTGCCCTGGCTAGTGTTTCCAGAACTATGTTGAAAAGGAGTGGTGATAGTGGACATCCTTGTCTTGTACCTGATTTTAAAGTGAAAGTTTTCAGTTTTTGTCCATTTAATATAATGTTGGCTGTTGGTTTGTCATAGATGGCCTTTATAAGGTTGAGGTAGATGCCCTGTATTCCGAGTTTCTGAAGGTTTTTTTTTTTATCATGAACATGTGTTGGACTTTGTCGAAAGCTTTTTCTGCATCTATTGAGATGACCATGTGTTTTTGTTTTTGGCTCTGTTGATGTGGTGTATTACATTTATTGATTTGCATATGTTAAACCATCCCTGCATTCCTGGAATGAACCCCACTTGGTCATGATGTATAATCTTCTTGATGATTTGCTGTATTCTACTTGCCAGTATTTTGTTGAGAATCTTTGTATCAGTGTTCAGTAATGAGATTGGCCTATAGTTCTCTTTTTTGGTTGGCTCTTTCTCTGGTCTTGGTATCAGAGTAATACTTGCCTCCAGGAATGATTTAGGGAGGATTGCTTTTTTCTCAATTTTATTGAAGAGTTTAAGAAGTACTGGCATCAAATCTTCTCTAAATTTCTTATAGAATTCAGCTGTGAATCCATCAGGATCTGGGCTTTTCTTTGTTGGTAAGGTTTTAATTATGTTTTCAATTTCAATAGCTGATGTTGGGTTGTTCAAAATTGCTATATCTTCTTGGTTGAGCTTTGGTAGTTCATATGTTTCCAGAAATCTGTCCATTTCCTCTGTGTTTTCCACTCTGTGTGAATAGAGATTTTCAAAGTAGGTATTCATGATCTTTTGAATTTCCATGGGATCTGTAGTAATTTCTCCCTTTTCAGTTCTTATTGCATGAATTTGGGTTTTTTCTTTCTTTCTCTTGATAAGGTTAGCTAGGGGTTTGTCAATTTTGTTGATTCTCTCAAAAAACCAGCTTTTTGATTCATTAATTCTTTGTACTGTTCTTTTAGTTTCAATTGCATTGATTTCTGCTCTAATCTTTACAATTTCCTCTCTTCTATGAGCTTTGGGTTTAGCTTGCTCTTCTTTTTCTAGACCCTTGAGATGGAGCATTAGGTTGTTTATTTGTGCTCATTCTGTTTTCTTGATATGACAGTTAATTGCTATATATTTCCCTCTTAAGACTGCTTTCATTGCATCCCACAGATTACAGTATGTTGTTTCTGGATTTTCATTGAATTGTAGGTATTGTTTTTTTCTTCTTTAGTTTCATCTGTAGGTCACTGGTTGTTCAAAAGGCTGTTATTAAATTTCCATGTATTTATGCAGGTTTTACAATTTCTTTTGTCATTAATTTCCAATTTCAGTGCACTATGGTCAGATATTATGCATGGTATGATTTCAATACCTTTGCATTTACTTAAGAATGTTTTGTGGGATAATATATGGTCTATTTTGTAGAATGTCCCATGTGCAGCTGAGAAGAATGTGTATTCTGATGTGGTTGGGTGGAATACTCTGTAAACATCTATTAAGTCCAATTGCTCACAGGTATGATTCAGTTCTGTTATTTCTTTGCTGACTTTTTGTCTAGTTGATCTATCTCTTTGTTACAATGGGCTGTTAAGATCTCCTGTTATAATTGTGTTCTTGTGTATTTGGTTTTTCATGTCCATTAGTATCTGTCTTATATAGTTGGGTGCTCCTGCATTTGGCACATATATATTTATAATTGTTAGTTCTTCCTCTTGAATTGTACCACTAAGAAGTATATAGTGACCTTCTCTATCTCTTTTAGTCATTTTAGGTTTGAAGTTCACATTGTCTGCAAATAGAATAGCTTCCCCTGCTTTCTTTTGGGTTCCTGTTGCATGGAATACTGTTTTCTCTCCTTTGACTTTTAATCTATGAGTTTCCTTTTGGGTCAGATGTGTTTCTTGTATACAGCATATTGTGGGATCATGTTTCTTGATCCATTCTGTCAATCTATTTCTTTTTATAGGTGAATTGAGACCATTTATATTTATGGATATCACTGATATGTACTGCCTTGACTTTGCCATGTTATTTTCCAGTTGTTTGCTTCCTGCTTTTCCCCTTATTTATTTGCTTGTCTTACCTGGTAGTTTCTTTCTGTTGTTGTTTTGGGGATTGTGGTCATTTTTATCTGTCTAGTATGTCTTTCAGTACTCTTTCTAGGGTTGGTTTGGTGGACATGAATTTCTTCAGTTGTCCTTTGTCATGGAAGTATCTTGTTTCTCCATTAAATTTGAATGAAACTTTTGCTGGGCCCATCAGTCTGGGTTGAAAGGTTGTTTTCTTTCAGGGCTTGAAACACCTCACTCCAAGCTCTTCTTGACTTGAGGGTTTGTGCTGAAAAGTCTGCTGTGATTCTAATGGGCTTTCCTTGATAGGTGAGTTGTATCTTTTCTCTGACAGCTTTTAATATTCTGTTTTTATGCTGTATATCTGAGATCTTAATTAGTATGTGTCTGGGTGTGGATTTATGTTGATTGTGACTGTTAGATGTTCTATATGCCTCACTTATCTGCATATCATATTCTTTCCCCATGTTGGGAAATTTTCTGCTATTATTTCTGTAAATACCTTATGTATGTCATTTGCCTGGACTCCTGTATCTTCACTAATGCCCATTGCTGTTATATTGTTGCTCTTGGCATCATCATGAAGCTTCTGGATTGTCATTTCATGCTGCTTTGTTTTTAAAAGTTCTATCCTTTCCTGATCACTAACTGTGATCCTGTCCTCAAGGTCCGAAATCCTATCCTCAGCTTCCTTTAGGCAGTTTTCCACGCTTTCAGTAGAATTTTTTGTTTGTTGGATGTCTCTTTGAGTTTGTTTCATCAATTTTGCTTGTTTTCTATATTGTTCATTCAAAGTTTGAATCAGTTTCCCAAGCTCATGTTCTTTGTTCTCTAGTTCTTCTTTAGTTGCATTCAACAACTCCTTTACTAAAGTTGTATTTCTATCTTTACAAGGGAGAGTACTTCTGATTTGATTTCTTCTATACCCTGATGCAGTTGTTTTTTTATTTCACTGGCTATCTTTTCAGAGATTCCCGGTGTGTTTCTTTTGGGGTCCTCTATTTCAATGTCTCCTGTACTTGCTTCTGGTGAACTATATGCTTGGACTGCATTTTGTTTTTTTGTCATTTTCACTCTGCCTGGTGTTTTCTATGTCTAGGAGGGGATCACACATACTCTTTTCAGACACACCATAGTCTTACAGTTAGTTGGAGGGGGTTTTACTACTGGCCCTAATTATCCCCTGTGCACCTCTATTTTAGGGGTATACTCACCACACTGATACAGTAAATCTGGTGTAGTCCAAAGTTCACCACCTAGGAGCAATGTTCCAAATTTTCTCATACTAACTGTATCCCACTGAGATCTTCTGATGTTCCAGGTGGGAGGGCGGCCCCATCTGTATCAGTCCAGGGCAGTTTTCAGTCTTGGGAGGGCCTCCTCTATGTTCCCACTGGCAGTGTGGGCCTACAGGGGAGGTTCCGGGCAGGCTACCCCTGAGGCAGGCTTGTGCTGAGTTCCCGGTGGCAGGGCCCCTTATAAAGTTTTTGTATATCTTGCATTTGAAATTCATCCACAAACTCTACTAGGTCAAAGATTTATTTCACATTTCACTTTGGAAGGAGGAATATTAAATTCTCAGTTTGCATCATCTTAATACCATACAGTATAAAATAAGAGAAAATTTTTTACCAATTATAACTAATTAAAAGTGACAATTGATTCAGTCTTTTGGAAATTGTTGAAATAGATGCAGCCCACAAATAAAATTATAACATATACTGAGGCATGTAGTGATTTTGAAATCTACAGGTTCTGAAATAAATTAATCAGAAATTATTTTTGCCTTTGATTTTGACATCTTTGGAGAAAGATTGGCAGGTATTTTAATAACATGTGCAGTGAGCTGACAATTTAAATCCAAAATTCTTCAGAATAATTATACTTCCAATTACCCCTAATAATACTGTGGATCACATTTTGTTGTTGTTGCTTCTTCATGAAACAAGAAACATTGTCCTAGTTTGCCCTTTTCAGGCTCTTTATTGTCTTAAAAATTTTCAATTATTAGGGAAAAATTTAAAAATAATTGCAATAGAAATTCACATTTTGGCAAGGAGATAATTCTTAAAGAATTGTAATAAAGTTTTTTGAAATTCTCAGAGAGAATAACCTACATTCTCATTGAAGTTTAAAGAGTTAAATTATGGGAGAACAAGGATAAAAAAATAAAATAAGGAAATAACTCATAATGAGAAAGTCTGGGAGCAATATCTCAAAGCATTATGTGTATAATTATGGTCAGTTCTGTGTATGTAGTGGATTAGAGTAAGCATTGTGAAAGAAGAAAAAATACACAATATTTGTTTTGTTTCTATTTATTGTTTACTGACCTGTCTGGAAATACCCTTGAAATGAAGTTTGGAGAATCGTCTTGGAAAGAAGCTTTCTTTCCTGTTTAGAACAATGTGGTCACTGCATCCTTGCAGGCTGTACCTCCTTTAGCATCTGCATTAACTTTATTATCCAGGGTTATGAATGGTAAGCTATGCCTTTGGTACACTCTGTTCTTGAGGCAGGGAATGTCTTACTGCCAAGTTGTTGAGGTTCAGGTTATACATTGCTTCCTTTTAAAATGTCCTAGAAGTCACCTCTCTGTTCTCCTTTTTCTTTTCCCATCCTACCGAATCGGTTGATGGTTGACATAGTGCATGCTAATGTTCATCAATTTTCTTGCTTCTCCTACTTCTTCCAAGGTATTCATGAAATGATTTCCTGGTTACTGGAAGTTCAGGAGAACCATTTTCATTCTAGTAACTTAAATATGGATGGAGGAGATAAACACTACTGTTTGCTTCATCAGAGTCTCTGTGTTATGTTCCCAAGAAGGTTCATTTTTTGAAGGCTTATTTGCCAGCTGACGGGATTTTGGAAATCCCAATTCATCAGTGGATTTATAATATGAAAACATTATTAGGCGATAACAGAAATTTAGAAGATGGGGCCTAATTGGATGACACAGGTTGCTGAGATGTGTGCCTGTCAATACTATATTTTTTCCTGGCACTTTCCTCTCCTAGCCCTTTCTCTCTGTCTCTGCTTTCTGGATGCTTGGAGATGACCAGAAATCCTCCACCACTCTCTCCCAACATGCTGTTTTGCCTCACGTCAGGCCTGTAGCAGTGGAACCAGCCAGCCATGGACTGTCACCTCTGAAACCATGAGTCAAAATAAACCTTTTTTCTTGAAGTTGTATATCCCAGGCACTTTGTCACACTGATGAAAGTCTAGCATGAAAAATTTCACTTTTTTGGCTCTTCCCACCCCAAAGACATTTGTTGAAGGCAGTGGCACTTCCTATTAGGATGAGCCTGTGTCCTGTGTCACTGCTTGGGTTTGTTCCACTGTGAAGGCGGAGTGAAAGTTCAGTGTGTTAAACCGTAGGATATCCTGGCTTCCACGTACTGCCAAGGTAGTAGTATCGAGGCTCTCTTTTGTCCTATGTTCCTTGTTCTCACCGGTCTGCTGCTCTCAAACTACTTGCATTTAGTCCCTCAGTAGCTTACATTTTTGGAAAACCAAAGGGCTCTTGAGTTGTTACTCTTCATTTTGTTGATTACCACTAAGACAGTATCTAACCCTACTTGTGAGCTTCACACAAGTACATTAAATGCTTCTTGGACATCTTTGCCTGAGAGTCTCTCAAATACATTGAGCTGAATTTATCACCATCTCATAATCCTCTTCTCCAATATAATATTGATGCTATTTAAATGAGCCAGAAAATCAACCCTCCTCTCACATACCCTTCATCCAGTCAAGGTACTACCGCGCCCATCTCCTAAACTTCTCGCACACATGGATTTTCTATCATTTTGACAACTTCTATCCTAGCCTTTAAAATCAGTTTTTCTCCCTATGTCGGTGAGGTTAGCTCTGCACTTGTCTCTAAGCAGGCAAGTCAGTCTCTATTCTGTTCTGAATCAAGACTATTTCAGCGATTTTTCCACTGCTCCTAGGAAAAATTTCAACAGTTTGTGGGTTTTCTGAGGGCATTCCAGGCCCATGCCAACATACTTCTCCATTTTGCCCCCTTACCAATCTCAGTGTCAGGTTCTAAACTCCTACTGTGTGCTAATTCTCTCTGATCTCTCAGCCTGCATATATGCCAATTCCTTTGCCATTTATCTTATGAAACCATACCATCCTTTAGATAAAATCCTAAAGATCATTTCTTCAAGGATGACTCCCTTGTTTCCTAGTCTATATCTCTACTTAACATGTTCCATGAATCTAATTTATATGCTCAGTATCTGCACTCTTCATCATGGATTTCCCAATCCCTGCACAGAGGAGAAAAGCAAAAGTTAAGGCTAGTTGCATCATTTTACCTATCACACAGTAACATTCACATTACTTTTCATGTACTTTCTTCTATATTTTGAAGTCCTTGAAAGTAGAGAGGAAATTTTCTTTCTAGTCAATTAATGACCCAGAACTCCTGTTTAAATCACTGGATGAATGAGTGAATGATTATATTAGCAAGAAGGGTGCCTGGGTTTTCCCTAGTGCTAAGAACTGAGGTGTGACAGTTAAGTGTGGCCAGTGTTGTGCAGATGGAAGCACTGAGCCCCCCAGAGATGGTAATCTGTCTGCGGGCAGGAACGCATATCCCCTCGAGTACCATAGGCATAGGTATAAAACTGGATCACAAACTACAAATGAGTGCTAATGGGTTGGGTTTTCTGCCCTTTTAAGAAAAAGTTACAGATGGAACAAATGAAGAGTGAACAAAGAGCCCATGCTGGCTGGGTAAGCATAAGAGCTTTTAGGGGAGTGTTGGAAATGAGATCGAAGAAGAAGAGATTTTGGGGCAAATACAGACAAAGCAAGTAAAGTGTGAGGAGAATGGGGTGGAAGAGGAAATTTTAAGAAGTTGAAGATTATGAATTTGGGTTAGTAAATATTTAACTGACTGGGATGTTGGATTATTTCTTTAAATAAATTCATGCTGAAATGGGACCACATAGAATTTAGAGATATTATTTAGGAAAGAAAAAAGTATGTGATTCTGTCCCATAGCTAACTCATGTGTTCTTTCCTGGAATCTCATGAGATATACATACCATAGAACAATTTTACATATAGAACTAGTGACTTTCAGGAGTTAAGAGGCACAGAAAAATTCACTGACAGTGCTTGAGAAATGGGGCATCAACCATGTCTTCCAACATTAACCCCACACACTATATGTTCTCTACTATCCATCCACTCTACCACCAAAAAGCAAAGAGAGACTGTTTTATTCACTGTTTTGTAATTGAGCTTTTAAAGATGAAAACTAAAAAAAATGATTAAGAATCTTATAAAATAGTTCACAGAATTATAGCAGACAAACCTTGCCTTTCGGTACTTTGAATCTCAGTTGTATATATCTATTTGACAACAGAAGAATCTATTGCTTTTTTTAAGCATGTTGCTTCCTATAGGCCACAACATTAATACTGATTTCTTACTCACTGACTCATGTATTTATTCATCTATTCAACAAATATTTGTGAGCACCTGTTGACACAAGCCAGGAGACTAAAATATGATTAACAATCCCTGTCCTCAGGTTCACTCACAGCTGACAAAATGTATTGATAGCAAATGAGGACAAAAGAACATTAAATGCATTGATAATTAAATGCATTGATAGAGAACAGACAGTGTTACAGGGACACTATATCTTGAGTCAGGTCTAGAAGTAGCAGCATGAACAAATTTCTTGGAGGCAGACCTGAGCTGAAATTTATAAGGAGAGGAAAAACTTCAGACAGTGGGACCACTAGACATTAGAGTGTAGGGCTGGGGATTTAGCTCAGCGGCATAAGCACCTGCCTTGCCAGTGTGTGGTCATGAGTTCGATCCCCGGTACCGATAAAAAAAAAAAAGACATTAGAGTGTAAATGGGAAGAAAATATACCCTGTGTGTGATATGTGCATGCATGTGTGTGTGCATGTGTGATTGACTACAATTAAGTGGTATGTCTTGCTGAGCCATAATTACAAAGTAAGGAGCAGAGATAAATATGATCAAGTTATGAAGGGTCTAACCTGTCACAAAGTCAAGAAGTTCAAACTTAACAGTCTTGGTGCACAGTAGAACTGAAGAGTTTGTCATCATTATATCTGTATTTGAATCAGTGGTCCTCATTGTTGGGTGAAAAGTACATTTTAAGAACAAAGGACTGGAAGCATTTTTTAAAAATATCATTAGGCTAATTTGTCCTGTGAAGCAAAGACCAATCTAGGTTATATATTAACATGAATCAAACAATGGCAAAACAGATATGTAAAAGCAACAAACTTTACACTCATGGAACACAGTTTGTTTTCTCATCTTTTATGGTTTGTTTACAAAAATAGTATCTGAAGATTTTTTTGTTGTTGTTGTACCGGTGATCGAACTCACAACCGCGTGCTTGCTGGGCAGATGCTTATGCAGCTGGGCTAAATCCCTGGCCTAGTATCTCAAGATTTTAATTTTGGATTCCTGACATGTATTTCAAGCTTACAGAGTAAGAAAGAAGTTGTCAGATGATGAAAAAAATGAAGTATTCAACAAAAACATCCTTAAAAAGAAACAATAATTGCTTAATACAAAGATTTTTTTTAAAAAAGAAAGGTTTTCTGAAAATAATCAGAAAAAGAGAATTCATGAGAAATAAACAAAAAGTCTAAAATGTAAGACAACAAACTATCAAAGTTGACAGATGAAGGCATAGTAAATTTCTGTAGTATCAGGACATTTGGACTATATGATACAAGATTTTTATCTGAATAAACTTTGTCATGGTTTAGACCTAAAATGTCCCCCCAAAGTGTTCAGAGGTAGAGCTTTTGGAAGTGATTAAATCACGGGGCATTATACTCACCAGTGGACTCATCCATTGATTAGTTCCTAGCTGAATGTGCTGTTAGGAGATGGGGTCTGGTCGGAAAAGTAGGTCACCGGTAGTGGGGGTGACCTGGATGTATTTTTGTGATTTTTCCTTTTTCTCTCTGCTTCCTGGGAGCAGCATTTCCTCTGCCATGCCCATCCAACATGCTGATTCTGCCTTGGAACCAGCTAACCATGAACTGAACTCGCTGAAATCGTGCAGTAAAATAAACCTCTCCTCCTTTAAACTGCAGGTGTCAGACATTTTGTTCCAGGGACTGGAAGCAACTAACAATTTTTGACTGTAAAAGAGAGCTCCACTATGTTCCCAAACAATAGAGGATAAAGGATCCAGCAATATTTCACACTCAAAAAACTCAGAAATGAGCTGGTCAAGAATCTAATTCACTTACATTTTTTTCATACACAAAATCATGAACAGAGAGATATCTTGGAATTTAAATCCTACAAAGAAATTGTACTTCTGCATTTGGGTTGACAAACTATTTTGTATTGATCAGTGTTTCTGGGACTCAGAGAAGTTGGCAGGAAAGAAGATCAATCTCAAGTTTTCAGGCCTAGGACAAAATTTCTGCAAAGGGTATTAAGCATCTTTTTGAATGATAATGGTTACTGTATTTTAAAAAGTGATGTTCTTGTAAATAATCCAATAAAAGAAAAAAATGATAAATTTTTTCTCTGCAAGTTTCAGCCCAAGAACAACTGCAGCTTTATATTGCTCATCGGGCTGGTACGAAGAGTTCCAGCATCTGAGGATACCAGTCTATCAGTTCCAGCAAGGTCCCCTTTGCTAGCTCTGTGGCTACAGTCAGAGATCTCAAGCACTGCTAAAAGGAAAATGCAAGGAGAAGATATTTTTTGTAAATGGGAAAAGTCATATTCATTTAAAACTCCTTTTTTTAAAAAAAATTCTTTTAAATCTGTCCACTCTGAGCACCTCGTTTTAAAATGTGTTAGATATTAGAATCACTTGAAGAACTCATTGAATAAACATTCCTGACCTCTACCCTGAAGCTGCTGAGGCAGGCATTAGGGTATCTTAGAGTTAACACGTGCTTTGTGCAGTACAAAGGCAGCAGACATCTTTTCTTTGGTGGATTGTGGTGCAGTGCAATCCAGTGAGGAATCCGACATACTTTTGCTCCACTAGCTCACAAACACTTTTTCATTTTTGTTGTAAAGGAAAGATCAGCCCTAGTTAGTACAGTCAAAGATTTATTAACCCTGGCAGTGCTGCTGCTTAGTTTAATTCTACAATTCAATTGTCCATAAAAGGAATGAGGAGGGAGTGGTGAAGGTAATATTCAGATTTTTGCAATGATTGGTTTCTGAGATTGGCTCTTTGTTGAAATCCAGATCAGAAGGGAGAAGATTGTTGCTAAATGTGGTTTTGAATTGTAACTACGACTAAGAGGAGGAAAATTGTAAGCAGTAAATAAAATTTAAAACTGATGTGGACATTAAGGGGTGGGAAAGGGAAATATGTACAATCACTAAGTATGGCCCATCACTACCCTGGATGGTGAGGGCACCTTCCAGTGTCTCTCATGACTATAAAGCTCAGGACTGCAGAAACTATCGCAATTTCCCAATATAACCAAATTTCTCTACTTAGAAAGGTATTTGGCTCAGGGGTTCTCCTAAAGGACCCTTTTTTCTTTGTATTTTGAATTCCACAGTCATTACATACAAAGTGACTCATGCATTAATCTCTTTCTTAAAAATGTTCTCCATTTCTACTTGCTCTAAAAGTGAGATGAGTTAAAGATTATTATTGATTATGTAGTTATTTTTTGTTAGGATTAACTACCTTCGCAGTGTTAGTGCCCCTTCCCAGATAATGGATGAAAAAAGACAAAAATGAAAATTTTAAAAATTCACAAAGTTATGTGTTTCAGACTGCCTTTACTTGTTTTACCAGATGCATACCTTTGGACATGGAAATGAATTTTTTATAAATCTCTGTTCTTTCTCTCTGTATGTTCTTTGGCCAAGATTATATGTGTCTGATATTTATAAGATGGAGGAAATATTAAATTCATAAGATGGAGGAAATTGATTATAAAAGGAAATGACACTTTCCAGGACACTCTGTCATAGCCTACAAGTGTAGGACATCACGTTTATTTTCACAATGAAAATGTTTTCATTTCCTGTATCAAAAAAATTATACCAGGGTACAGGGACTCCAGCTAGAGCATAATAGAAAATAAGATTCTGCAAATTGAGGTGCACTAGCTCCTCTAATTTGAGGTTACAGGGGAATCTAGTATAACATTAACCCTATGTTGGCAGGGAAGTAGTTAAAGGTTAATTAGTTTACCTATTCATTAGCTTGTGAAAAAAATATTTATTACATAATATTGTATAATAAGTGCAAATATACTATGATATTGGCTAAAATCAAGTTTAAATTGAGGGGTTCAAAGCTATAACTGCCAGGTGTGGTGGTGTACACCTGTAATCTCAGCACATGGAAGGCTGAGGGAAGAGGATTGCTGTGAGGCCAGCCTAGGCTAAGAAGTGAGTTCAAGGCCGGTCTAAACTGCATAGAGAGACCCTGCCTCAAAAAGACCAAAAAAAAAAAGAAAGAATAAAACTATAGCCAGTGATAAAGACTGAGAAGCAAAATAAGTGAGAAAATAAGCACACAACAAGAATTTAAAATGAAGTACAAAAATTGTTAGAAACAAGAAAATGGCATTAATTCTTATCAGAGTTTAACTATCATGTTAGTCTCTGTTTTGCTAATGATATGTTTACTTTATTAAGGATATAGTTTTATCTTAATAATTTTGGTGTATTTTTTTCTTTCAGATCACATTTTATCCATTATACTCAATATCTAATTATAAGATTTTATTTTAGTTCTTCCTTCTGTTCTATTAATATCATGTGTTCACATTTTCTAGTTTGTTCAATTTCATTTTCTAAATGCCTGTGGAATACAGACATACAAATGATTTTGAATATAGCCATGTTAGTAAATTCAGTTTTTGTAATAGTTAGTAGATTAGTTTGAAATCTTCTCTATATGTAAAATTATCTAAGAATAATAAAAAATTAGTTTCTCAAATTTATAGGATTTTTTTCTCCTAGGTTTATTGCACAAATAAGGATTTCAAGTATTTTGTCAAATAAAAATATCAAATGTGCACATACTCTGTATGATGTCAGGTCTTTGTTTCTTTTTGAAATTTGTTCCGTGCTTCACACATACAAATGACTTCAGTAAACATTTTAAGCATTTTTGAGAAAAATGCAAAAATTGAGAGCAGTATTCTGGATATCCCAATTAAGACAAATCTGTTCATTTTACTGTTCAAGTCTTACACATCACTTTTGCATTTGCCTCTTCTATAAGTGACTGAGATAAAATTTATTTTTATTTTTTAAATTTTATCTTGTTTGACAAATGTTTGTAGATGTTTATTGGGGCAATGTGATGTCTGATACATTTTTATCCTTTTGAAATGATTAAATCAAGCTAACATATCTATTTCCTCACATACTTGTTTTTTTTTGGAAAAAACCTAAAGTATACTCTTTTAGCAGATTTGAAATACATGGTACCTGATTAAACTGTAGGTATTTCTAGGCAATAGATGGCTAAAACTAACTGGAACCATGGGCTCTTGGCCTGCACCTCCCTTATCTGCATTCCCTCCCCATTCAGATGCAGACAGCCATTATTATGCAGCTTACTTTTATGACTTCAATCTTTTTAGATTTCACGTACAAGTGAGTGAGATGGTGTAGTATTTGCCTGGCTTACCTCACTTGGCATAAGGTCTTTTAGTTTCATCATATTGTTATAAAGGACAGACTTTCCTTTTAAAATGCTGTATAATATTCTGTTGTGCTTATTTACCATATTTTGTTTATTCATTCATCTGTTGAAGAATACTTGGGTTGACTTTTTATATTTCCCAATACTGCAATGATATCTTTTCAACCAACATATTGGTTTCAACTCCTTAAGATATTGTGATGCATAATAGGATATCACAGAGTGGACAGTTGTGATAAACAGAAATTTATGTGTCACAGTTGTGGAGGAAAAGAAGTTCAAAATCAAAGAGGGAAGGAGAGAGAGATACAAAGTCAGAGACTTGGAGAGGGAGGGAGAGAGGTAAAGGGAGAGAGAGACAGACACAGAGAGAGACAGAGAGAGAATGAATATAAATCAAGTGTGTCCTGTTACAAGGAACTGATTCCCATGATAAGTGCACTAATCCATTCATGAAGGCAGAGCCCACTCCACCTAAATAAACATTTATTAAAGGTCCTTACTTTTCAACACTTCTGCATTGTGGTCCTGGTTTACAGCACATGAATTTCAGGAGACACATTCAAACCATAGCAGATTCTATCCAGAAGTGAAATTGCTTATCTCATGCTGTGCTAGTGTATCTTGTTTTTCAAGGAATCTCCATACTGTAGTCTTTTCCACAAAGGCTAGTTTAATTTGCGTTCTTTCTAATGGCATCCATGAGTTTCCTCTTCTCCATATTCTCCCCAGCACTTGCTATCTTTTATCACTTTGCTAGTAGCCATTCTAGTGGGTGTGAGATGATGTCACTTTATCATTTTAATTTGAATTTCCCTGATAATTTGACATACTCAGAGTATTTTTTCATTGATTTGTGTGGTCTCTAACTTTTTACATATACGCTTCATAGTTAGCATTATACAGGTGTATCACATAGTCAGTTAAATTTATGCTTTTTTAATTTTTTGCTACTAGCAAAAATAAAATTATTTTCTTAATTTCTGTTTTGGATAGTTCATCCTCAGTGTAAAAACTTTACCAATTTTTGTATGTAGTGTTTACTAAATTTATCAGCTCTAACAAGTTCTACAGTTTATCAGATCTATTCAGATCATCAGCAAACAGAGCCAGTTTTCCTTCTTCCTTCCCTATTTGAATGCCTCTTACTTCTTTTTGTTGCCTAATTGTTCGGGTGAGGTTTCCCAGGGCTTGTTGAATAAAGTGAGAAGTGTGAGCATCCCAGACATCCTCATCTTGTTTCTGGTCTTACAGGAACAACTTTGAATTTTTCACCTCGGAGGACAATACTAGCTGTGTGCTTGCATGTACCCTTGATTGAGTTGCAGTGTATTACTTCTATGATTACTTTTTTGAGAATTATTTTATGAAAACCATTTGTGTTTTGTCAAAGGTTTTTATCTGCACCCTTGTCATGATCATATAGTGTGTCACATTCATTGCTTTTTGCTTACATCTAAGTATTTTGGGGGAAGATTCTACTTAATCATGAAATATGACCATTGAATGCACTGTAGGTTTCACTGCCTTCTCTTTTACTGGTTAATAATTTTCCCATTATGTACAGTGAGGCAAGAAATTTACAATGAGCACATCTTCCTTATAGACTGAATCTCTTATTAATCGTGAAATATACTACTTTGCATATATTGAAGATTCTTGCTTTAAAGCTTTTTCTGGAATTAATATTGGTAAAGTTACTATACACTGAGGATTAACAATCCAAAACAGAAGTTAATATAGATATATAGCTTTTTTCTTACTCTCTTTTCTTATTCTTTCAAAACTTGAGTGCCATTATATAAGCATATCTCACATTTTTTAACATGTAACATGACACACTCTATTTAAAATATTTTTCCTTTATATTTTATTTATTTAAAGAAATAAAAAACAAATTAGAAAAAAGGTAGAATAATACAGAATTCAAAAACAGGAAAAATTAACACTAAGAAATCACTAGTTGATATATTACATATTGTCATTTTAGAAATAGTTGTTCAAGTTACAAAATCAAAGCATAAAAAGTAGATATACACTCAAACACTGATGGTGCAAACCATTCTGTTCAATGATCCAACAAAAATTTAGCAATATGATCATCTATCTTACACACTTATACATACAGTTGTATCCTTTAGAGCACTTTCCTTCCCTTTCATTTTTACAATATCTTTTATATATTTTGGATCTTATTACTTTTTGTTTTCATTACTTTATACACGAGAGAGACAATGTGATATTTACTAATGTGAGTCATTTATTTCACTTATGAGGATAGTCTCAAGTTGCCTCCATTTACCTATAAAGGTCTCAAGATCGTCATTTTTATAGCTGAGTAATATTCCATTGTATAAAAATACCACCTTTTTCATCCACTTTGTGGTTGATAGGCATTTTGGTTGTTTCCAGATTTAGCTATTATAAATTGTGCTGCTATAAAAGTGGGTGCACATATATCTCTGTGACATGATTTTTTCAAGTTTTCTGGGAAAATCCCCAGGAGGGGAATAGTTGGATTGACTGGGACTTCCAATCCTAGTTTGTTGAGGAATTTCCATACTGATTTCTATAGTGGCTGCACCAGTCTACACTCCCACCAACAGTGAATCAGTGCTCCTTTCTCCCCACATCCTCTCCAACATTTGTTATCAGTTGATTTCTTGATGGCAGCCATTCTTTCTGGGGTGAGATGAAATCTCAGTGTTGTTTTAATTTGCATTTCTCGAATAACCAGTGGTGGTGATCATTTCTTCATGTATTTATTTGCCATTTGTATATCTTCCTCTGAGAACTGTGTGTTCATCTTAGATGCCCATTTTTGGAGAGGCTCTGAATTTGGAGGGCTTGATGTTTTTCAATTCTTTATATGTTCTGGATATAAGTCCTTTGAAGGATTGTTGGCTAAAATTCCTTCCCATTCTGTGGGTTTTCTTTTCACTCTGTTGGTGATTTCTTTTGAAGTGCAAAAACTTTTTAGTACTATGAGATCCCAGATGTTGATTCCTTCAAGTATTTCCTGTGCGGTTTACGTTTTGTTCAAGAATTCTTTGCCTACCCCTATGTCTCCAAGACTTCTACCTAACTTGTCTTCCAATAGATTTAGTGTTTCTGTTTTAATAGTTAGGTCCTTGATGCATTTTGACTTTAGTTTAGTGCATGGTGATAGGCATGGGTCTAGTTTTAGTCTTCAGCATGTGGAAAGCCAATTTTTCCAACATCATTTATTAAAGAAGCTATCCTTTTTCCAGTGAACATGCTTAACCCCTTTGTCAAATATCAGGTGACTGAGTGTTTTGTAGTTGTGTTTGCATCTTCTAATATGTTTCATTGATCCTCAGGTCTATTTCTTTGCCAGTACCTTATTGATTTTATCACTGTGGCTTTGTAGTATAAAGTCAGGAATTGAGATGCCTTCTGCCTTGCCTCTGTTGCCCAGAATTGGCTTTGCTATTCTAGGTTTATTGTTTCCAAATTAATTTTAGGAGTATTTTCTCTATATCTGTTAGGTATATTAATGGTATTTTGATTGGGATTGCATTAAATTTGTGTAAGAGTTTTGGGAATATGGTCATTTCCACAATGTTGTTCTTCCTATCCAAGAGCAGGGGATATCCTTCCATTTTCTAATATCCTTTTCAATCTCCTTTTTTAGAGTAGTATAATTTTCAGCATATAGGTCTTTTACAT
Source organism: Hydrochoerus hydrochaeris (assembly GCA_004027455.1). Taxonomy (NCBI): domain Eukaryota; kingdom Metazoa; phylum Chordata; class Mammalia; order Rodentia; family Hydrochaeridae; genus Hydrochoerus; species Hydrochoerus hydrochaeris. The sequence continues at coordinate 153,948 of PVLA01004557.1, read as the reverse complement.
TCTTAGTTAGGTTGATTCCTAAGTATCTCATTTTTTTAGTGCTATTGTGAAAGGCAATATTTCTGTAATTTCTCTCTCAGTGAGTTTTTTGTTTGTGTACAGGAATGCTATTGATTTTTGAGGGTTGACTTTGTATCCAGCTATGCTGCTGAATTTATTACTTCTAGTAGTCTTTTAATGGAATTTTTTGGGTCTTCTATGTAAAGCATCATGTCATCTGCAAATAATGATAATTTAACTTCTTCTTTTGCTATCTTTATTCTTTTTATTTCTTTCTCGGATTGCTCTGGCTAATGTTTCCAGAACTATGTTGAAAAGGAGTAGTGATAGTGGACATCCTTGTCTTGTTCCTGATTTTAAGATGAAAGCTTTCAGTTTTGGTCCATTTAGTATAATGTTGGCTGTTAGTTTGTCATAAATGGCCTTTATGAGATTGAGGTAGATACCATCTATTCTGAGTTTCTGTAGGCTTTTTATCATGAGCAGGTGTTGTACTTTATTAAAAGCTTTTTCTGTGCCTATTAAGATGATCATATGATTTTTATTTTTGGCTCTGTTGATGTGGTGTATTACATTTATTGATTTGTGTATGTTAAACCATCCCTGCATTCCTGGAATAACACCACTTGGTCATGGTATATAATCTTCTTGATGATTTGCTGCATTCTATTTGCCAGTATTTTATTGAGAATCTTTGCATCAGTATTCATTAGTGAGATTGGCCTGTAGTTCTCCTTTTTTGTTGGGTCTTTCTCTGGTTTTGGTATCAGCATGATATTTGCCTCCAGGAATGAGTTAGGGAGGATTACTTCTCTTTCAATTTCATTGAAGAGTTTAAGGAGTATTGGTGTCAAATCTTCTCTAAATTTCTTATAGAATTCAGCCATGAATCCATCAGGACATGGACTTGTCTTTGTTGGTAAGTTTTTAATCATATTTTCAATTTTGGTGGCTGATTTTGGATTGTTCAGAATTGTTATATCTTCTTGATTGAGTTTTGGTAGTTCATATGTTTCTAGAAATCTGTCCATTTCCTCTCTATTTTCCACCCTATGTGAGCAGAGATTTTCAAAGTAGGTATTCATGATCTATTGAACTTCCATGGGATCTGTAGTAATTTCCCTCTTTTCAGTCCTTATTTGGTGAATTTCAGTTTTGTCTTTCTTTTTCTTGATAAGGTTGGCTGGAAGTTTATCAATTTTGTTTATTCTTTCAAAAAACCAGCTCTTTGATTTGTAAATTCTTTTTTTTTTTTTTTTTAGTTTCAATTGCATTAATTTCTGCTCTGATCTTTACAATTTCCTCTCTTTTATGAGCTTTGGGTTTGACTTGCTCTTCCTTTTTTAGAAACTTGAGATGTAGCATTAGGTTGTTTATTTATGCTTGATCCATTTTCTTGATGTTACAATTTATTGCTATATATTTCCCTCTTAGGACTGCTTTCATTGTACTCCATAGGTTATGGTACATTGTATCTGCAATTTCATTGGGTGTTCAGAAGGTTGTTATTTAATTTCCATGCATTTATGCAGGTTTTGCAAAATTTTTTTACCATTGATTTCCAATTTCAGTGTTCTATTGTTAGATATTATGCAAGGAATAATTTCTCTCCCTTTGCATTTACTTAAGAAAATTTTATGGATTAATATATGGTCTATTTTGGAGAATGTCTCATGTGCAGCTGAGAAGAATGTATATTGTGATGTAGTTTTATGGAATACACTGTAAACATCCACTAAGTTCATTTGCTCACAGATATGATTCGGTTCTGTTATTTCTTTGCTGACTTTTTGTCTAGTTGATCTATCTCTCTGTGAGAGTGGGATGTTAAGTTCCCTATTACAATTGTGTTCTTGTGTATTTGGTTTTTCACATCCATTAGTATCTGTCTTATATAGTTGGGTGCTCCTGTGTTTGGTGCATATGTATTTATAATTGTTAGTTCTTCCTCTTTATTTTTCCACTAACAAGTATGTAGTGACCTTCTTTATGTCTTTTAATCATTTTAGGTTTAAAGTTCACATTGCCTGAAAACAGAATAACTACCCCTGCTTTCTTCTGGGTTCCTGTTGCATGGAATACTGTTTTCCATCCTTTGACTTTTAGTCTTTGAGTTTCCTTTTGAGTCAGATGTGTTTCTTGTATACAGCATATTGTGAGATCCTGTTTCTTGATCCATTTTGTCAACCTGTTTCTTTTGATAGGTGAATTAAGGCCATTTACATTTATGGATATCACTGATATGTACTGGCTTAACTTTGCCATGTTATGTTCCTGTTATTTGTCTTCTGCTTTTTTCTCTCGTTTAATTTCTTGCCCAGCCTAGTGATTTTTTTCTGTTGTTGTTCTGGAAATTGTGGTCACTATTATCTCTATCTAGTATGTCTTTTGATACTTTTTCTGGGGTTGGTTTGGTGGACATGAATTTCTTTTTTTTAAATTTTATTTTGCAGAGAATAAAACAAAAGAGAACACAAAAACACAGATCATAACAGAACAATACAAGCAACACAGCACTTCACAATAAGACAATTGGATATTAACAGTAGCTACCATAGTATCTCTTTCTTTGAAATAGTTGAGCATAGCTTCACAAACAATAATATCAAACATAACAAAATAGATTAAAAACATTCAAGAGAATGAAACTGTTACAAGGCATTCTGAACTAAATAACAGAAAATGAAGAACAGCTATGATAATATCTCATTTTCCATAAAAAATTTGTTTATATTATTTCACATATTAAAATCCAGTAAGACACAACATAATAGAACCAATGGTAATAGAAGAACAAAAGCATGGTAGGACTTCAAAGCCAGATGATATTAAATCAGCAATGGCTGCCATAATGTCTTGTTTTCTTCAAAGTAGCTGTTCATACCATCACACATAATAAGGTCAAATAAAACAGATAAAACTATCCCAACCAATGAATGAAAACATTACAAGTCTTCAAAGCAATATAATGGGGATCCATGATTACCATAGAATTTTATGTACTCTTACCTTTTCTTTCACTAGGGAGACTATTCAGTATTTATACATGTGAGTTTGATTTACTTCACTTATGAAAATCATCTCAAGTTGCATCCATTTATTTATAAATATCTCAATGTGATCATTCTTTATGGATGACTAGTACTCCATTGTATAAAAGTATCACAATTTTTTTATCCATTCCTCAGTTGATGGGCACTTAGGTTGCTTCCAAGATCTGGCTATTATAAATTGTGCTGCTGTAAACATGGGTACACATATACAACTGTGGTATGATGCTTTCAGTTCTTCTGGGAATATGCCTAGGAGTGGAATAATTGGGTCAAATGGGACTTCCAATCCCAGCTCTTTGAGGAATCTCCAGACTGACCTCCACAGTGGTTGCACCAGTCTACACTCCCACCAACAGTGCAGAAGAGTTCCTTTTTTCCCCACAGCCTCTCCAGCATTTGTTGTTGGTAGTTTTCTTGATCCTGGCCATTCTTTCAGGAGTGAGATGGAATCTCAGTGTGGTTTGAATTTGCGTTTCTCTAATGACCAAAGATGATGAACATTTTTTCATGTATTTATTTGCCATTCATATGTCTTCATCTGAGAACTGTGTGTTCATCTTGGATGCCCATTTTTGGATTGGGTCTTTGAATTTCAGGGGTCTGATTTTTTAAAATTCTTTATAAGTTCTAGAGAAAAGTCCTTTGTCTGAGGGACAGTTAGCTAAGACTTTTTTCCCAGTTTGTGGGTTTTCTTTTCACTCTGCTGGAGATTTCTTTCAACATGCAGAAACACTTTAATAAGGTGTGATCCCAGTTATTGATTCTGGGAAGTATTTCCCATGTGGTTTGGTTCTTGTTCATGAGTTCTCTACCTACCCTTATGTCTTCGAGATTTTTACCTACTTTGTCTTCCAACAGATTTAATGTTTCTGTTTTAATATTTAGATCTTTGTTCCATTTAGATTTTAGTTTAGTACATGGTGAAAGTCATGGGTCTAGTTTTAGTTTTCAGCATATAGATAGCCAGTTTTTCCAGCACCATTTATTAAAGAGATTATCATTCTTCCAGTGAACATGTTTGGCCCCTTTATCAAAGATAAGATGGTTGAGTGTGTTTGTAGTTGTATCTTTTAGTCTATTCCATTGATCTTCAGGTCTGTTTTTATTCCAGTACCATGTTGATTTTATTATGGTAGCTTAGTAGTATAACTTCAAGTCAGGGATTGTGATGCCTCCAGCCTTGGCTTTGCTGCTTAGAATTGCCTTTGCTATTCTAGGTCTCTTCTGGTTCCACATGAATTTTAGGAGTGATTTTATAGATCTATGAGGTATGTTAGTGGTATTTTCATTGGGATTGCATTGAATCTGTATAACAATTTTGGGAGAATGGCCATTTTCACAATATTTATTAGTCCTACCCATGAACAAGGAATATCTTTCCATTTTCTGAGGTCCTCTTTGATTTCTTTTTTCAGGGTATTATAATTTTCCCTGTATAGCTCTTTTACTTGTTTCATTAGATTAATTTCTAAGTATTTCATTTTTTTGGATGCTATGTGAAGGGTGTGGCTTCTCTTATTTCTCTCTTGGTGATTTTGTTGTTAGTGTATAGGAATGCTATTGATTTTTGGGTATTGACTTTGTATCCAGATACATTGCTGAATTTATTTATTATATCTAGGAGTCTTTTGATGGAGTTTTGGAGGTCTTCTATGTAGAGTATCATGTCATCTGCAAATAATGATAGTTTAACTTCCTCTTTTCCTATCTTTACTCCTTTTATTTCTCTCTCTTGTCTAATTGCTCTGGCTAGTATTTCCAGTACTATGTTGAATAGGAGCAGTGATGAGGAACATCTTTGTCTTGTGCCTGATTTTAAGGTAAAGGCTTTCAGTTTTTAGCCATTTAATATGACTTTGGCTGTTGGCTTGTCATAGATGGCCTTTATAATATTGAGGTAGAGACCATCTATTCCAATTCTGTGTAAGGTTCTTATCATGAATGGGTGTTGGATCTTATCAAAAGCTTTTACTGCATCTATAGAAATGATCATGTGATTCTTACTTTTGCTTTATTGATATGGTGGATTACATTTATTGATTTATGTATGCTGAACCATCTCTGCATGCCTGAGATGAATCCCACTTGGTCATGGTGTATAATCTTCTTGATGATTTGCAGCATCCTAGTTGCCATCACTTTATTGAGAATTTTTGCATCTATGTTCATTAGGGAGATTGGCCTGCAGTTCTCTTTTTTAGTTGGGTTTTTCTCAGGTTTTGGTACTAGAGTAATATTTTCTTCCAGGAATGACTTATGGAGGATTGCTTCCCTTTTGATTTCATTAAACAGTTTGAGGAGTGTTGGCATTAAGTCTTCTTTGTATTTCTTGTAGAATTCCACAGTGAATGTGTCTGGGCCTGGGCTCTTCTTTGTTGGTAAGGACTTAATTACATTTTCAATTTCATTAATAGAAATTGGGTTATTTAGCAGTTTTACATCTTCTTGATCCAGCCTTGGTGTTTCATATGTTTCTAGGAATCTGTCCATTTCTCCTGTGTTATCGAATCTATGAGAATTGAGGGTTTGAAATAGGTGTTGATGATCTTCAGTATTTCCACAGAGTTGGTTATGATTTCACCTTTTTCATTCTGTATTGCATGAATTTGAGTCTTTTCTTTCTTTTTTAAAATTAGGTTGGCTAGGGGCTTATCAAAGTATTTATTTTTTCAAAGAACCAACTCTTTGATACATTGATTCTTTGTATTGTTTTCTTAGTCTCTATTGCATTAATTTCTGCTCTGATCCTTATAATTTCCTCCCTTCATTTGGCTTTGGCCTTGGCTTGCTCTTCTTTTTCTAGCTGTTTGAGGTGTAGTATCAGGTTATTTGTGTTCATTCTGTTTTCCTAATGTGGGAACTCAGTGCAATAATTTTTCCTCTAAGTACTGCTTTCATTGCATCCCACAGATTATGGTAAGTTGTATTTGTATTTTCATTTGCTTGTAGATATTGTTTAATTTCTTCTTTAATTTCCTCTGTGACCAATTGACTGCTCAAGAGTGTATTATTCAATTTCTATGTGTTTGTGGGGATTTTGCAGTTTTTTAAATCATCAATTTCCAGTTTCATGGTGCTATCATCCAATAACATGCATGGGATAATTTCAATTCTTTTGCATTTACTTAAATATGTTCTGTGGGCTAGTATATGGTCTATTTTAGAGAATGTCCCATGTACTGCTGAGAAGAATGTATATTCTGATGTTGTTGGATGGAACACTCTGAATATGTCTATCAAGTCCATTTGTTCACAGGTGTGATTCAGTTCTGATATTTCTTTGCTGATTTTCTGTCCAGTTGATCTGTCCCTTTGTGTCAACTGCATGTTAAGGTCTCCTGTTGTAATTGGGTTATTGCTTATTTGATTTTTCATTTCTGTTAATACTTGTTTTGTATAGCTGGGTGCTCTGGAATTTGGTGCATATATATTTAAGATTGTTATCACTTCCTCTTGAAGTTTTCCCCTAACTAGTATGTAGTGACCTTCTTTATCTCTTTGGACCTTTCTTCATTTGAAGTTCACATTGTCTGCAAACAGAATAACTACCCCCACTTTTTTTTGAGTTCCTGTTGCATGAAGTATTGTTTTCCATCCTTTGACTTTCAGTCTATGGAGTTTCCTTTTGGTTTAGATGGGTTTCTTTAGACAGCATATGGTTGGACATTGTTTCTTGATCCTTTCTGCCAGTCTGTTTCTTTTAATTGGTGCATTGAGACCATTTACATTAATGGTTATAACTGTTATATATTGGTTTATTGTTGACATGTTATCTTTCTTCTGTTGTATCTTCATCTTTCCCTTCTGTTTAATTGTCTGTCTTGCTTAGTGTTCTTTTCCTATGTGTATCTAGAATGTCTTTGAGTATTCTTTGCAGGTTTGGTTTGGTGATCATGAAGTCTTCAGCTGTTCTTTATCATGGAAGTATCTTATTTCTCCATCCATTTTGAAGGACAGTTTTTCAGGGTACAGCAGTATGGGTTGGAACTCATTTTCCTTTAGGATCTGACATATTTCACTCCATGCTCTTCTTGACTTCATTGTGTTGAGAAGTCTGCTGTGAGTCTGATAGCTTTTCCTTTGTAGGTGATCTTTCTTTTCTCTAACAGCTTTTAATATTCTATTCCTATGTTGGATTTCTGGGATGGTGATTTTTATATGTCTGTGTGTAGTTTTATTTTGGTTATGGCTCTTTGGAGTTCTATATGCTTCACTAATCTGAATGTCAGTTTCCATTCTCATGTTTGGGAAATTTTCAGCTATTGCTTCTGTAAATAACCTCTTGATATCATTTGTGTTGTCCCCTTCTTTTTCATTTATCCCTATTAATCTTATGTTGTTTTTCTTTGCATCATCTTGCAGCTGTTGAATTGTTATTTCCTGATTCCTTGTTATTTTTAAAAGATCTTCCCTTTCCTGTTCACTAGCTGCAATCTTATCTTTGAGGTCTGAAATTCTATCTTCACTTTCGTTGAGGTGGTTTTGGCAACTTACAATAGAGTTTTTGATTTCCTGTATATCTCTTTGAATCTGTTTCATGTATTCTGTTTGTTTCTTATAGTGTTCATTCAGGGATTCTATCTGTTTGCTTTGTTTGTCTAATATTTTAGCTGTGTCTTCTTTAGATGCATTCACTATTTCTTTCACTACTTTTATCATTTCTTCTTTTATCTGGGAGATTATTTCTAATTTGAGTTCCTTTATAGCTCCCTGTACTTGCTTCTTTATTTCAGTTGATATCATTTCAGGTGTATGACTAGTATTTTCTTCTATGTATGTGGCTCCCAGCCTTTCTTGGGATGGGCTGGATGCTTGAGATTGCATTTTGGTCTTTCATTTTGTAATTTTCCTATATTTCCGTGTTTCAAGCGATGTTCCAAAACTTTCCCTGAGTGTGTTGGAAATTGTCTCCTGCACCCTCAGCTCCTGAGACTCACAGGTCTTGGCTCCCCTAGTTGAATGAAGGTCACTGGGTGTGGTCCACTCAAGCCTGGAAGCCTTTCAAGGCTAGTCTAGTGTCCTAGGGGGCTGGGTGGACACCCAATCACTGGGAGAGATATCCCAAACTCTCCTGGGCCAGAGCCAGGGAGCTGGAACTTCACTCACTGCATGTGCTGGCCTACCTGCCCCCTCAGAGTGGGCTTGTTCCCCTGGTTGAATAAAGGCCACTGGGTGTGGTCGGCTCAAGCCCTCTAAACCTTTCCAGGCTAATCCAGTGTCCTAGGGGGCTGAGTGGGCACCCCAGCACTGGGAGTGATGTCCCAAACTCCCTGGAGCTAAAGCCAGTGAATTGGAACCTCCCTTGCCCTTGCCACCGCACGAACTGGAACTCGGCTCGCAGCTGAGCAGGTCTACCTTCCGGACATGAATTTCTTCAGTTGTTCTTTGTCACAGAAGTATCTTGTTTCTCCATTAAATGTGAAAGAGTTTTGCTTGGTACATATGTCTGGGTTGAAAGTTGTTTTCTTTTAGGGCTTGAAATACTTCACTCCAAGCTCATCTTAACTTGAAGGTTTGTGCTGAAAAGTATGCCATGATTCTAATGGGCTTTCTTGATAGGTGAATTATGTCTTTTCTCTAACAGCTTTTAGTATTCTGTTTTTATGCTGTATATCTGGGATCTTAATTATTATATGTCTGGGTGTAGATTTGTGTTGGATGTGGTTGTTTGGCATTCTGTATGCCTCACTTATCTGTATATCAGGTTTTTTTCCTCATGTTTGGGAAATTTTCTGCTATTAGTTCTGTGAATAATTTACCGATCTCATTTGCATTGACTCTTGCATCTTCATTGATTCCTATTAGTCTTATATTGTTTCTCTTGAGGTCTTCTTGAAGCTTCTGGGTTGTCAATTCATGCTGTTTCGTTGTTTTTAAAAGTTTTATCCTTGCATGATCATTATCTGCGATTCTGTCCTCAAGGTCTGAAATTCTATCCTCAGCTTTATTGAAATGATTTTGCCAGCTTTCAATAGAATTTTTTGTTTCTTGGCTAGCTCTTTGAATTTGTTTCAAGGATTGTGCTTCTTTTCTATATTGTTCATTCAAGCTTTCAATTAATTTCCCATGCTCCTGTATTTTTCATCTATTTCTTCTTTAGCTATGTTGAGCAACTCATTTACTAAGGTTGTTATTTCTGTCTTTATGTGAGAAATTATTTCTAATTTGATTTCCTCTATAGTCTCATGGATTTGTTTCTTTATTTAATTTGCTATCTTTTCAGAAATTTCTGGTGTATGACCTTTAAAGTCCTCTGTTTCAATGTCAGTCACCTGTTCTTGTTCCTGATGGACTAGATGTTTGAGATTGCATTTTGCTCCTCTGTTTTGTCATTTTCACCTTTTGGGCTAATATTTGGTTTTTCCATTCCAACAGTCACAACCATAGGCAGTGTGTATCTTAAGATCCTACTGTGTGGATGATATTTGTCCCATTGCTGGGTCCAACTATGAACTGGAGGGCCATTCATCTGGATTCTCCCTGCAGGTCCTGTTGGGTGAGTCCTATATTTTTCCTGGGCTAACTAGCCTAGGAGTATTGATGTAAGTCAACCCTTAGTTCCTGCTGTTGCTGTTTTCAGGTTATCACAGGTTACCGTATCTCCCTGTCTATACTGTTTGCCTTCACTGAAACCCTACTGCATCACTAGGTGTCTCATAAGCTCTTTTAATTTTCTCCAATTTGGGAGAACCCTTGTTGGCACACTCCTCAACCTGTTCTCTATATGAAGGAAGGAGTCACCTACACTCTTGCCAAGCTCTCCCAGGTCTTACAGCTAGGGGGATCTTCACTACTGCTCCTATTTACCTTCTGAAGACCTCTGTTCCAGGGGCAAACTCACCTTACTGACTGGAGCCTGCTGAGGTCTTCTGTTTGGGTGAGGGGTTACTAGATCTTCCATCAACCCAGCAAGGTTAATCTACTGAAGCTCAGTGCTCTGGGAGGAGAAGTGGGAACTGAACATCAACAGCAGTACTTGTCCCAGGGGGTAGGGAGGGCCGCTGAGGGCAGTGGCGTGTGCTCTGGCTGGCACATGGGGCACACAGGAAAAGTGCGCCTGGTGCAAGGAAGGTCCATCCAAGAGCAGCACCGTGTGCCAGGCTCTCCTTTAATTTAAATGTAATTACAGTTATATCTGAATTAAATCTATATTATTTGTCTTCTTTCTCTACTTTGTCTTTTTGCTCTTCCTCAAAATTTTTATCCTTCATTTTTTTTCCACTTCATTACTGTGTTAGTCACATACCATTTTATTTTCTTTTAGTGGCTACTTTGAAATTATATAAATCAATAGGCTAATTAAAATGAATGATCTTGTGGCATTAAAGACAATGAAAAAAATTCAGAATGTTTTAACTTCGAAAACTTTTTTCATCTTTTGTTTGCAACTGTGCTTTTCCATTCTACAAATAATTTAAATCAGATTCAATCTTAATATCACTATCATAAATATAATATGTTGATTAATCTTACCCAAACATTTAACCTTTTTAAGACCTTTCAACTTATTTACACTTCCCCTATATTTCCAAGCTTTCATTGGCTGTATTTTTCTTTTGAATGAAGAATTGTCTTCTACATTTCTTTTAGAAGAGTCCTATTTACTTTTAGAAGAGTCCTATTTATTTTTGATTTTTTAAGTAGAACAAAAGCCCAACAATACAAAACAGAATAAAGACAAGAAAAACAAAGCAGTGAAAATGGTACATAAATTCCAAACAGGACAATAGGTCATCAAAATGGCTACCATAATAGCTTGTTATCATCACAATAGTTGTCCATTTGCTCAGATATAGTAAAATTGAATAAAACAAAACAGAATAAAACCAATCAAAAACAGAGCATTGAATAAAACAATAAATCAGAACAAAACAAAACAGCAAGATTAATATTGGATTTCAAAAACAAGACAGAAGGAAATCCCCCACATTTTCTGTATTGCATACTGTCATCCTCCTAACAGATGCTTAGTCCTGCAAAGTCAATCAAACAGTACAAGCATTTGGTTGTTTTTGTAAGTTAGCTGCTATTAACTTAGCCTGTCCCCTGAACCAGTCAGTTGCTTTGCAAGGGGGGAGTCAGCAGGTGGGAAAGGAACCAGTCAGTTACTTTGGAAGACTGGGGGGAATCAGCAGGTGGGAAAGGCTGGTGGCTTCTCTCTTCCTGGGCCCCGCCTGGTTTGCATGGCTTATGGAAAGATAACACTAGTTTCTTTTTTTAATCGGTACTAGGAATCGAACTCACGACCTCGTGCTTGCAAGGCAGACGCTTATGCCGCTGAGCTAAATCACCAGCCCCCACACTAGTTTTTTGAAGTGCTCTTCCCAGACCCGAAATGGCCTCTGTTGACTTTTGCTTTTATTTTTTAAGAACTTTTTTTTTTTTCAAAAAATTGAATCCCAAAGAGTCAATTATTTTCTTTAACACCTTGGAAGCTATTTCTTTTTTTCTGGCTTATTTAGTATGCCCTATTTTTTGAGTGCTCAAAAATTATTTTGTCTTCAACTTTCAACAACTTAACCATAACACCTCTGTTATTGTTTTAAAAAAGAAATTATTTTATGAATTTATAAAAATTATTGAATCTGTAGCTTGATGTCTTTCATAATTTTGGAAAATTCTTGCTCATTGTCTCTTTATTTGTGTCTTTGATATCAATTTCCTGTTTCCTGTCCTTCTAGGACTACAACGAGATGCATACTACAGTTTTCCACTAAGTTTCACATTTTTCTCATGCTCGTATGCATTTCTTGTATTTTTCTTTGTTTAATCTGGACACTTTTTATTGATCTGTCTTGCATTTGCTATTCCTCTTTTCTAATGTATTTTACCCTTGATTATTTTGAAAAAAATCAGTTTGTAAAAATCAGTTCTTGTGTTTTCTATTTTATTAAGTTTCAGTCTAAATGTTAACATAGTCTAATGTACTGGTGGGATTGCCCACATTTTCATCTATTTTCCTGAGCATTTTAATTACAGTTATTTTAAAATCCTTGGCTAATAACTTATCTGGGGCACTTAATAATGAAAATAAATCACCATCTATATTTACTGCCTTTCTTTTTTCTTGGCTTTTGATCTATTTTTCTTATATCTTGAAAATCACAAAAGTGTTTTACTGATGGTTAAATAATATGCATGAAAAATCTTAGGTATATATTGAAGCTGCTGTTTTATTCTTCCAAAGAGAATTTACCTTGCTTTCTCACAGGCAGATGGTCTGGAATTGATTCAGTTTTGAAAGATATGCTTTATGTCCAATTTATTTTTCCTCCTGTGATACTACTGTTCTTTCTGATTTTCACTTGGAAACCTGGAATCTTTATGAGTCTTAGACTGTATTTTTTTCTCTCTAGTTTTATGAGTTTTCCAAGAGCTGATCATCTTTCAAGATTACTAGACACTGCTTTCTTCTTGGCCTCTTTGACTTGATTTCTGGTGCGGCATGAAAGGTAGCACATTTATTCAGGAGTCCCTGGTGCAGATTACTGGATTTCCCTTAATGTGCTTTGTTTCTGTCTGGCTTAACTTCCCTGAAAGTCTGGCCTTCCTTTGGAACCTTCAACTCCGAGTTTGGCCTCTGCAGTCTTGCGGGGCTATCAAAAGCCCATCTCATGTTCCTAACTGTTAGCAACCTCATTCTGCTTTTTCTTTTTCAGTTTAAAAAAATCAGAAAATGTCATCAGTAGAAAATTGATAGAGAGTATGTTTACTGCAGTGTATTTCTCTTTTCTCTGGAATTCTGTTTCTCTGGCTCTGTTTCCTTTGGCATCTCACTGGTGCATTACGTAGTTGCTTGCATCTTTTAGTCCAAATTTTCTATTTGTTCTTAGTGGGAGCATTGGTCAGCATCCTATTTTAAAAGTAGAAATTTTTGCCATTGCAGCAATATTGGAAGCAGAAATTTTTCTTTTTTCTTTTCGTTACTTTGTTTTTAGTTCTACAAATTTTTTTTATCATTTTAATCAAGGTTTTATTTGCTAGCTATTTATTTATTTGACAAATGTTTTGCTAAGTTACTTAGACTATTCTCAAACTCATGATGCTTTTTTTTGTTCTCTTGCCTCAGTCTCCTGAGTGGCTGGAAAGGCAGACATGTGTCACCATACCTGGCTATTATAAAGACTTTAAGACTTACTCCAAATCCCAACATGCAGGCAAGCAACATTTATTTTACTTTTGAATATTTCATTGTGGCATTTAAAAATTACTTTGTAATTTTTAAGTTTAATTTCTAATTTCACGATAGCCTCCTTATTAGCATTTAAATATGCATGCGTCTTTTTATTAAAACAGCAATAACAATAACATTTCAGACTGTACACTCTATTTAGCTATCATCCATCTCTTACTTCACTTTCCAGCCATCGCACAGAAACTCAAGGCTCACTTCAAACTGTTACTGTCTGCATCCTTCTAGCCCCTGCCCTCTACCCCCTCGCTGGAGTTCCATGAGGTCATGAGGACCCCATTCATCAATGCACTGGGCACTCCTAGTTTTTACCTTGCTTGACCTCTCACCAATATTTGATTATCATTTGACATTTCCTTCTCTTCTTTATTTTTAGATAAAAGTGACATTTCTGCTTTTTCCAAGATGACATTTTAGTCTTTTTTTTCCTTTTTAACTATATCAGAAACACATGTCAAACATTCTAATGATATTTTACAGAGAACTAAAGTCTGCTTCATTACCAACTTTTGCTGTACTTCTTCAGAGGGGATTGTGAACTTTCTGCTTATAATTTCATGAAGTGAAAGCTTTATATTTTACATGGCAAGATTTTTGACTCTAATAACTATAAATTAAAAAATATATTTCTAATTTACAGTGATTCTTTTTTATCATCTGTTTATCCCTCTTCAGACAATTTAGGCCATGTATTAAGAGAGTGAGAGAATGAAAAGAATTTTAAAGACCATTTCTCAGTTTTCTGAAGTTCTAAATAAGCTACTGCAACTCATTCTAATGCTGTAGTATCGAGAAAGAAGAAGGTACTGAGTTCAGAGTTTAGGCTTTTGCACTGCGCGTTGTATCTGTTCTTTCTGTCTCTTGCAGTGGTACGACCATCTGTGCGGCAGATCTGGAAGTCACCGCAGCGTCTCATACTCACTCTCACATCTCACTGGTTAGGATTCTGGTGACTGTACTGCCTACACATCACTAGGTTATTGCAGCTTTCCCCCTCTCCCACCCTGGCCCCGCCTCCTGGAACATCCCACCTGGATCTTGGCCTGTTACAGACGCTATTCTCACAAGACTCTCAAAACTTGTACTGTATCTGCTTGGCTCATTTCAAAATTACTTGCGTGTTTGCAACTAGAATGATGTTTTCAGCACATTAAAATACTATCTTATTTGAAAGTTTTTAAAACCTCGCAGCAATCTCTCTTTGTTAATGCAAGGAAAAACGTACCCAGTCGTGGCTTACCAAGCCCTGTGCCTTCTACAACATTTTAGTGTGTAACCTTCTGTTTAACTCTGAGCACCTTTGTCCCTGACTTTAGCCACACTGACCTCTCCCTTCCTCCACGTTCCTGGCACACATTGAATCAACTTCCTGAATTTACAATTGATTAGCCTTCTTGATTCTTTAATGTATGTTCTGATTTGGGGTATAGTCTTAAATTTTCTAGAATTTGGAAGTTAATTCCTAGAAGACATTTTTTGTAAACTTCAAATGTAAATCTAGTTCATTTATAAATAATAATTATGCTCTCACCTTGCCACTTTTGTTCTGCTTGCTCTTCCCTCTTTCTTGCTTAACTGTATTGATTACTAGCTCTGGAACAGTATTCAGCAATAGTGGAGACAATACATTGCACTCCTGATTTTTCTTTCTTTTTTTTCCTGATTTTCTACTATCAGGAAGAATCTCTTTCCATACTTTCTCATTTGTGCCTACTCATCATCCTAACTTTTTTCACTGATTTTCTTAAATGTGTAGTTTTTAAGTGACATATAAAATTAGCCATATTTATTGTGTAGCCAGTGATGTTTTAATACATGTATGCATTATATAAGGTTCAAATTAGGTTAAACATACCTATCTTTGCAAACATTTAGCATTTCTTTATGGTGAAACAACTCAAAACCTTTCTAGTTTTTTGAAATATATAGTAAGTCATCGTTTTTGACCATCCCCCTACTGTACAATAGCTGCCAGAACATCTTGCTCTTGTCAAACTGTAACTTAGTACTCACTGACCAAACTTTCCCCAAAGCTCCCTGTCCCACTCTGCTCACCATTCTACTCTCGACTTCTGCGGCATCTACTTTTTAGAGTCCATGTGAGATCATGTGATACTTGTTTTTCTGTGCTTTGCCTTATTGCATTCATGTTGTTGAAAATGAGAGGATTCACTTTTTTTAATGGTTGCATAATATGTTATTGTGGATCCATGCAACATTTTCTTTCATCATTCATCAATGGATGGACATTTAGGTTGAGTCTATTTTTCTTGTTTTCTGTGAAAAACACCATAATAAACATGAGAAAAACTATAGATCTATGTGAAAAGAAGGATTCACGTAGAAAACTGGAGGCCACCATCTTTAGAAGGAATTGCTTATAAAGCTGGTCCTTGGCTTGTGGCTGGAAAGTGGATTATGATTTTAAACATACTGAATTTGGAGTGTTAATGAGACATCTAGGAGTGATGCCCAGGAGAAGCCTTCTATATATGCATCTGGAATTCAGGAAGGGCTCAGAGTAGCCACTTTTCCCTGTTAAGAAAAGTCTTACTGTGCTTCAGCTGTTTGCGTTGAACCTCTTTTCTTCAGAAGTTGCAGAAAGGCAGAGTGTCTGTGTAACCAGCCTCCGGTAAAACACTAGGATGCTGAGTCTCTAATGAGCATTCCCTGGAGACATTTTGGTCTTGTTGTTAGAACTCCTGTGTGGAGAAATTAGCTACTGGAGAAAGCCTCTTGGAAACTGGTGCCTGTTTTCCTTCTGGATTTCATCTATGACTCCTTTCTTTTGTTGGGTTTGCTTTATATTCTTTCATTGTAATAAATCTTAGCCATGAATGTGTAGAACTGTATACTAGGGCCTGTGAATTTTCCCAGTGAACTCTCAAATTTGGAGAGGTCTTGGTGACTTTTCCTCATTCATACCTGCATACATGTACGTCAGTACTCTCTATATATATCCACGTACATGGCTATGCTAAGGAAGCATTGTCATTAGAATGTCTCTTTGATTTTATCATCTATTGCTAGAATTGTATTTTTTCTTCTTTAGTTCATTGATACGGTATATTTTATAAATATATTTTCATTGCCAAATCACTTTTTTCCTAATGTCCTGCCCTTTTGGCTGCTGTGACACTTAGCTATATTGGATTATATCCCTGTCTTGTTGACAGCTATTTCTAAATCTCTTTTTTGCATGGGTTTGTCTTCCCTTGCTTGTTCTTTATGACTTATCCTCAGGTATTTTTTCTCACTCTTTAATTATAGAGATGATCATTAAAATCATAATTAAATTCCCACATTCTCTCATGTACATTCATTATCTGAAGTATGATCTATACACTTAAGACATGTCAAATCCTGTCTGGGGCTACTCTGAGTCCTTTCTGAATTCCAGATGGATATATAGAAGGCCCCTCCTGGGCATCACTCCTAGATGTCCCATTAACACTACAAACTCAATGTGTTTAAAATTGAACGTATTATCTTCCCCTTGCTGGTTTTTCTGTTTGCAATCTCAGTTAATTACACGATGCTATAAATCTGGCTTGTATCCTTGATTCTCTTTTCTGGCTCATCCCACACAAATTAACATTTCTAGGTTTGGTTGATTCTAAATATCTCTCAAGTTCATGTAGTCTGTACTCCTCCTTTATATTATCCCCAGTATGGGCTACTTCACCTCTGCTGATGTTCCTATTACTCCCTGGTCTCCCTAACTCCAGTAGTTCATAATTTGCAAATGTGATCACTTCTCTTCCCTGTTCAAACTTATCACAATGAACCATTAACCATCCAGCAGATTAAATGATTATAAACACAAGGTTCAAGTTTCAGCCTTTGTGAACTACTTCTTGAGAAAATCTGAACCAGACATACTTACCTAACTTTCCCACCAATTTGAGTCAGGGCCTCTTTTGGGATGTTCCCCTGATATGAGCAGCAGGAGCACATGCATATGATAGCATTTTGTGCATGGATTTCAATTGCCTTTTTCTCTTCTCAGCCCCAAGCTCCATGAGGACTGAGCTTGTGTGTGCCTTTGCAGTTACCTCGCGGTTAGTATATAACATGGGCAGATTGAGCGACTGAATGATCCATCAAGTAGGGGACCAGTGACACCATGCATGCAGTTTTGCATCATGCTTTCTTCAGTTTCACGTTGCTATCAGTGTTCCTGCCTCCTGATGTGCTATTTAGAAGGAAGCTTCTCTCTACATGGTATAGGCTGCAGGGTAGTAGTGGGCAGCCACATCTGGGTACGGTGGGCACACGATGCTTTCTGCTCTGGGCAGACATGGAATCGATGAGGAAAAGCAGAGAATGGACATTTTAGTAGCTTCCCAAGTGGCTCCAATTCCCAATAGCTTTTTCTTGCCAGTTTCTGTGCACATATATCCTCATAAATTTTTTTTCGTCTTTTTGTCTTTTTGAGACAGGATCTTGTTATGCAGTTCAGGCTGACCTTGCACTCACATTGTAACCCAGGCTGGTCTTGATCTTGCAACCATCCTCCTGCCTCAGCCTCCTGAGTATTGGGACTACAGGTGTGTGCCACCACGCCTGGCTTACTCCTTAAGAATAAAATTTCCTCTCATTTGAGAGAATATGAATGGAGTTCTTCTCTGGGATTACAAAAACAGAAAATACAGGCAATAATTACCTTTCCTGTGTCACTTAATGTTCTATTAGATCCCCTTTGTTTAATAGCTGAATAAATTCAGTATGAATGAATGACAATTGATTGAACATCCTCCTGCTGTTTGATTATAAATCTGTATTTTCGTACTTAAAGTTTACATGCACTTTAAATTATTTCTTTAGTGTATAGCCATTGAAATGACATTATAGACCAAATATCTGACATTTTTATAGATAAAGCTATGGATAAATATGGCCAAGTTCTTTCTAAATTATTTTCTGGAAATTTCCTATGTCATACTTCCATTAAAATGGACTAAACTTTCAAGGTTTTCCTGCAGTTAAAAGAGGGAAACCCCTGGGGTAGAGACAGCCCTGGGCTGCAAACTGAAGGTAGCTGCTCACACTCAGAGCCAGTTTCCCACCTCCCCTTGCCCCCTCCTTGCTCCCATCTGACACACACGGTGGCAGACAGGAAAGAAAAGCGAATGGGCCGGGCTGCTGAAGGCGTAGCCATGGAAGAGCTGGCCGGCTGCTGGTATGGCAGTAACAATATTGATCTTACTGTTTCTATTCTTATTTGCTTTTGGCAAAAATGACAGCCAGGTCTGCAAATGCTAAGCTGTCTTCCATTGCCAACTTGTTCTAATGATCACTGCAAAAATGCCAGCTGCAGGGATGAAGAGAAAGATTTTTCTGATTTTCCTGTCTTTACGAAGAGGGAGAAAAATAAACCAACCCTACATGAACATGAATTGGAAGCCAGTTACCCATTGGTCCTTCCTTCTCTCATTCCACACAGTCTCACCAGGATCAGAAATGGGTGGGTCTCTTTGTATTCATCTGAAAATAGGAGAAAAGGGCCAACTCCCCTTCTCCTAAACCAGTCTGCTCACTCCCTTTCATTGATATTCTGACAGGTTTACCTGGAGCAAAGATGCTTCAGGCAGCCTTCACTCAGTTTCCTCGGATCCCCGAAGCGGTGCTACTCTGGACCACCCTTTCAAACCCAGACGCTGCTTCTTGGAATAAAGAGCCAGAACCAAATTACCCTGTGACAAGGCTCCGCCTCTCTGCGGGGCGTTCTGGGAGACCTGAGGCAGGTTAATTGTTCTCTGCAATCTCCGAGGTTACCTGGCCATGGTGTTCATGTTAATTTCAGCCATGGCCCTGTCAGGCTGATTACATAGTTAAAGAAGAGGTTGTTTTGCATACGCTTAGCTCCTGGAAAGGACTAATGACCTGGAATTAGAGTGACAGGAGAGTCCCAGATCTAGTCCTCCACTGTGAGCTCCTGCCAATGTCTGTTTGTCTTTAAAAGAACAACCGGAAAATAGGAACTTTGCTCATGCCATTTTGTTTTCAATGATGCATAGTGCTCACTGAGGGCTTCCTCTGTGTTAGAGGACTTGCATAAATGATCTTCACTCTCACTGAAGTTACTTCCACATTTCCATTTCCAAGGTGATCAAATCAAGGTGCAGAGAATTTAAGGATTTTTCAAAGTCACAAAGCTAAAACTGGCAAAGCCAAGATTATCTTCAAGACAGCCTGATGCCATAACCTGGGCTCCCTGTAGATCTCTTCCCAGGGTCTTTGTCAGCATCCTCAATGAGAGTAAGATGTATCCTGTCCAATGTTACTGGCCAACAGGGTAGAAGGAAGCACGGAGAATGGCGGGTTGGGCTGAGGAAGACAGTAACTAAATATGTCAGAGCTGGGAAAGGGATACTGTATTTAAATCTAACTAGAGGTTTTGATATGAAGGAAGCTCATTGTACTTAAAGCCCAATATTAAATCTTCACAGTCAAAATTGAAATTGCTTTCCATTCTCCCTCAGCTCAGTGGCTATAATTCCTCTCTTAGTCCCTCATTTACCTGAGCAAGGACTTAGAAATCAGACCAGTAACTCCAATTTATACACCTTCGACAATTTCCCATCACCCTAAATATGAATCCCAAACTATTTAGGGTAGCGAATTACATTCTTCCCTTTTATAACATCCTTTTTCTTTACCATTCCCTCTCCTTTTCCCCCACGTCTAAATTATATGGAGTCCCTTAAGCAATCTCGGTGTCTCTTTCTCCAAGTCTTTTTATATGCTGTTGCTTCTGGCAGTGGCATCCTCCCTCCACTGTATTCACACCTCCCTCCCACTGCTGTTTTCCAAAACTCAGTAAGTTAAGACTCCAGTAGTCTCAAAAGTGCTCTCTTCCTAATCATCCTCATTTCTTCTCTAAAGGCCAAATTGCATCTTTCTCTACTCCAGCAGTCTACAGTGACTGTGGTCAGCCCCCATCACTCAGGGATGTGATTGGGTTTACTAGAATTCTCTAACTAGACCCTGAGTGCCTTGTTTTGCTCAGTAACATATTGGGGAGTTGACAAGACCTAAATTCGAAGCCTTCAGCAAGGTTTGAATGAGGCTTTCTCTGGCAGTTTTTTTGATTCTCACCTTCCTTGGTTCAGACACTGAAAGACTTCTGTTATCTTGAAAATATATGATTAAATTAGAAGTCATTCAACTTCAAGTATTTGTTTAATTTCTATTGCAAGCTCCTCTTGAAGTCCTATTACTGCTGGGTAAATAAAAATACCTTTTATCTAAAAATGGGGCTTACATAAATAAGATAATAAGATAAACTTTTGAAACAAGCATCTATTTCAAATAATATGAAATCTGTATTGTATACCAAATTGGTCATATGCAATAATACATAAAATGTAATGCTTGAACCACAAACTACTCTATTACTAGGTGCAAGGAATAGATGGTATCCTCTGATGGAGTCAAAAGGAAAGTCAAATATCTGCTTAAAATATATCTTCATATGAGGCAAAAGTTTGAAAACATTTTGGATTTATTTGGCCTCAGATACACTCTTTATGTTTTTGCTTTTTTTGTGTGTGAAGTCAGAGTAAGAGTAAAGAATAGTACTGGTTTAATGAAAAAGTTTGCATGGACTTGAAATTAGTATGTAAGTGGTTCAAATGCTTTATTAATGAGCAATACTCATGTGTTATGTCATAGTTTTAGCCTAAGTGATCTCAAATGCATAGGTGAGCTGAATTATTTCATATATAGTATCAAACAGAAGTGTGTGAACCATAGACTTAGACTCAGAGAGGAAGTCTGGATTTCCAGGTCATTCTGTCTTGGAAACCCTGTGAGTGGTACATGGCATAGAGTAATGGACTTGTGTTTAGAAGAGTATTTTACGGACCCTCTTTTAAAATAAAGCATCATCACTCCTTGATACAGAAAGGAATAGAGTACTGAATGTTTACTTTTCATTATTAGAAAAATTTTCAAATATTAACAGACTGAGCAAAAGACACATGGATCATTTGTATAAGTATTTCACATTTAAGAATTTTAAAACCACAGAAAAAGTAGATTTGGTAAATATGGCCAAAGAACAAGCCACCTTTACTGCAACTGAATAATTTGTTTTTAGAGGGTATAACCTGTATTTCTCAGCCTTTTCAAAGTCAGTGCTATGCTAGACTAAAAAGGTTTTATGTAGTTAAATTTTCTGCATTAAAAGTTTCATGGTATTTGTTTCTCACCTGAAAGAGTGTATTACTGGATACACATTTGCAAGGTGCATCCTGTCCTCGCCATCATACCTTGAAAGTCACATGTTAACTTGTGTTTGCAAGAAATTAACCTACACTTAACTCACACAGACTTCCAATGCTACAATTTAGATGAAAAGTGCTCTCATGGTGTCAGCTTCCACTCAGGGCCAAAGATACCTTAGAACGAATTCATACTGTATAAATTCACTTGCTTAAAGAAAGTACAGCATAGAATGTAGACAAATTAGGGAAGTATCCACTTATTATACAATGGTATATTTAGCTTTTTCTTTGCATTTCAAGAATTCTGTCTGTATAATTGCTTACTTCAAATCTTGTGTACATATCCAAAAATCTATCATCTTTAAAAAGTAAAATGTAAAGGAAACTTAATTTTTCTGTACTTGAATTTAGTCACATGATGAGACTTCATGGCATTTGTTTTAAATAGCTAACACTTCTGGTTAAACATTTGATATTCAAAAAGATAAATATTTTAGTACCCCTGCCCCCCTTGGGAGCTTTTGATTTGGTAATGTGTTTACTGTTTCATTAGGTGAGCTGTGTAATCAGAGACCCACGGTAACTATAGACACGACTATGCTTAATGATTCAGGAATTCCCCTGAAGTGAAAATAATAACTAAGATGAATAATCTAAATTGATTAGTTTTGCTGTATCATAATATCTCTTGGGATTATAATATTAAACTTAGCATTTTGGTATTATCCATTAATTTATTGCATGTCTATTCCACGGCAACATCCAAAAGCAATTCTGCAAATGTTGTTTACCATTTCATTATTTTCTTAAACATCGCTTTTGGCTTTATCCTTTGAAAACGGTTAGCTGTTGTAATTCAAAATCATTATGTAAATCTTTTAACAAAGCAGAGAGCCATCCCCAACCTGAACATCATCTCCCTGGTTTCTTGAGTTGTGTGATAAAATTCTGGACACAGCGCTCTGACTTCTGCCAGGCCGCCCACGGGGGCCACACACTCTGAAAAATAGGGGCGGCTGAGGCCGGGTGAGGGAGGAGCTCTGTCCTCAGGGGCTACAAACTTTGATCTGAGACGACGACATGTATAAAACAATACTTTTAACAATATGTGGCAGGTTGGGTGCTTCAGATGCATAATGTAATTTATATATTCCAAAAAGTATTGTCATTCAAGGAGTCACTTTGGTAAACGACCAACTAAGTATGTTGACTGTACTATGACACAGCCATTTCAGAATGCTGTCCTTTAGATTTGCATTCAGAGTGAGTCAGAAAATCGCGCAGGAATAACTGGTATCGGCACACTTTTCTTTTCAACCAAAGATATTACTGGCCAGTTTGGTGGATTACTGATTTTTGACTGATTTGGAAAATCACATTTTTTTGCAGTGAGGATATAACCTAGCATCTGAACCAGTTCTAGTTAAGAAATACAAGTATTAGAGCTACCTTACCAAAAATCTATGATTTTAAAAACAACTTGTATTTATCCTATTTATACAAATGTATGTACATATTTATATATTTAGCCACAGATAGGGCATATATGTGTGCATGACAATATAATGGTATCGGATTCAGATGAATGAAATTTGGGTGACAAACAGAAGGAATGGGGAATTGGTGAGAAAAACAGAAATGAAAAGGGAAGATGGAAAGTGCAAAGGTCTGGATGGTAGGGGGACAGGATGTAACCCTCAATCTAGAAGGCCTGAGTACTTGCAGTGGGGGCACCGGTAAACATCATCAGGAAACAATGTCACAAACACACGGAGTGGTTTTTCCAGCCAAATAGCTAACCCTGTGCCAGTGAAGTTGGCAACTGAAGTTAACCATCACCTCTGTAAAAGAAGCCAGTCACACAAAACCACATAGTACGTGACTTTCTTTACAGGAAATGTCTTTGTTATGGCTTGTATCTAGATGTGCCCACAGAGCCTTATGCACTCATAGAGAGGGCTTTTCAGGGCTAACTGAATCAAAGGTGTGTGACACTGAGATTAAAGGAGTGGTACTAAATTAGTCCACTAAATGGAATTACCATAGTTCTGGGTACCCTGGTTGTGAGTGGCACTAGGCTAAAGGCTTGTAACCTGGATTAGATAAAAGGGAGACAGACTCCTGCTGTTCTTGCTGCTTCTCCACCTCCTTCCTGCATTGCCCCTCTGCCATGCCACTCTGCCTTAGAGCTTGAACTGTGAGATGAAATAGAACTTTATTCCTTTAACCTGTAAATGTTGGGTATTTTGCCTCATCAAGAAAAGTAACTAAGATAGTCCTTAATAGTCAAATATAAGGAGACAGAAAGTAAACTTGTGCTTGCTTATGACGGTGACAATGGAGATACAGGAGGTGATGGCTAAGGGACAAGGGATTTCTTTCTGAGGCAATGAAAATGTCCCAAAATTGGGATGATGTTTGTATACATCAGTGAATACACAAAGAAATTAACTTTTACACTTTCAGTGGGTGAATTGTATAGTAGGTGAATTACGTCTTTATAGAAGTGTTATTAAAAATAATGCAGAACAAACAAACATGAAAAACAAATACCAATATCCATGGAAACCAAGTGTGAATTTTCTGTCCCCTGGCATGGGATCCCCAGTGATCCTCTATGCCCTGCTCTCTCTCTGAACACACACACACACACACACACACACACACACTGGGCTAGCTGCTCTCACTGGTTCTCTGTTTTTCCTTATTCTTATTCTTCTTGGTCCCATTTCCTTCCTTCCTTTTCCTCTGGCCCACTATTCCTGGGATCTCAGTACACCTGGTATTCAGGTGCTTTGTTATTGATTTTAGACGGTGTCTGAGAACCCTACTAGGTTGTAGAGTGAGTTGCACAATGTCCAGTTAAGGTTAATGATGTAGTAGTTCAGCCAATTTTAGTTCCCTGAAGAAGCAGTATTTTAGTTGGGCCCTTACTCCATGTAGAGATAGGGATAAGGGCCTAAAAATCAAGAAAGGGGAAGGCTGGTATTATTTTTTAGATAGAAAGTTTCGGTATAGTAAGAGCCTTATTAAAGCAAACAGTAGGTGAGAAGCAGAGCAGGAGAAAAGGCAGGCCCAATATTTCTGGGGTTGATGGTGTTGAGTCCCAAGCTGAGGGAACTGGAAGGAATGACCTTGCACAACTAAGAACACCAGAGTCTTTGACAATGGCATCAAACACAAGAGGCATTCTATCTGTGTTTCATCTAGGTGCCTCTTGATGACTTAAAATTCTATTTTAGGTTTGTCTTCTTCCCTCAAAATGATCCTTTCATGTTTTAAAACCATCATTAACTTAATTTTTATACAACTCTAATGGTAATCATTTATTATAATCATCATCACTGTATAAGTTTTGGAGTTAAGTATTAACTAAGCGTTTACATCGCTGGCAAAATATTTTATCCCAGGTCCTTAGAATTCATTCTGGTTGTTTTCTAGCCATGACTAAGCAACCTGAATGTCCCACAATTTCTGGCATGCATGTTGCATAAATTAGAGATAAACAGCCTCTGAAAAAAAATTTTTTAAATGCCAATCTGTAACTTATATTGCTAAGTGGAACTAATATAAAACTCTCAGGGATTAAACTTGGTCACATCATTGGATGGTTAATTTGCAAATCACAGCCATGTCCACAAATGTCTTCAGTTAAGGTATTGCTGTCACACTTCATCTGACGTTGTCTAAATAAGTAAGATTCAGACAGGAAGCAGAGAACCAGGCTGCCACTGTATTTCTTTTTCAACCCTTTAGGTCGTTATTGGTTTAGCAACTCTGACCACCATCAAGCCAGGACAGCGATGGCAAAGCTTTTAGAGCTTTCGATGATACAAACGACTCTTTGCAAGATATATGCCATAGTTTTGCCACCACTGATGTAGAACAATCTCAGATGGAAGTGACCTCTACCTCTTCTCAGTCTGGACACTTCATTGTCACTCACTGTAGCATCCACATCTCACTTCGTATTTAGTTACTATATAAACCTATCTCTTCCACTGCACATATGCTGCAATGCTTTTTGCATTCTTCCTCATGTTTAGCAAGGCACAAGCAAAATCAGGTCCTCAAGTGTTTGTGAGCTGATGAA
This sequence comes from Hydrochoerus hydrochaeris, assembly GCA_004027455.1. Classification (NCBI taxonomy): domain Eukaryota; kingdom Metazoa; phylum Chordata; class Mammalia; order Rodentia; family Hydrochaeridae; genus Hydrochoerus; species Hydrochoerus hydrochaeris. The sequence goes on along the minus strand of PVLA01004557.1, from coordinate 128,379 downwards.
TGAATAAAAGTATATCTCTTTCTCTGTCTCTGTCTGTAACATTAATATCTACACTCACACAAAAATAAGTTGTGGACATTGTCATAGATTTGTTCTACATGACTTTGTTACTAACTTTAAAAAACTGAAGTAAAAGAAATTTTTGAAGAAATACTAGAAATCCACATACTTAAAATAAACAATGCAGGTTTGTCTATTTGGACAAAAACAATGTTTTAGTTCTATTTTGTATTTATTCATAATGGAGGTGTTCCTTTAAGTCAAAGTTAAAAATAAACTCTTATTCACTTGGTCTTTGCCTAACCAAAATTATGTGTAGATAGTGGTTAACAATCTAAGAAACTTTTTATTTTTAACTTAAACAAAGACTGGTTTGCATTTCTCGAATGACCAGTGATGGTGAGCATTTCTTCATGTACTTATTTGCCATTTGGATATCTTCCTCTGAGAACTATGTGTTCATCTCAGATGCCCATTTTTGGAGAGGGTCTTTGAGTTTGGGGGGCTTGATATTTTTTAATTCTTTATATGTTCTGGATATAAGTCCTTTGTCTGAGGGGTTGCTGGCTAAAATTCCCTCCCATTCTGTGGATTTTCTTTTCACTCTGTTGGTGATTTCTTTTGAAGTGCAAAAACTTTTCAATAATATGAAATCCCAGTTGTTGATTCTTTCAAGTGTTTCCTGTGAAGTTGGCGTTTTGTTCATCAATTCTCTGCCTACCCCTATGGCTTCAAGATTTCTATCTACCTTGTCTTCCAGTAGATTTAATGTTTCTGTTTTAATAGTTAGGTCCTTGATCCATTTTGACTTTAGTTTAGTGTATGGTGATAGGCATAGGTCTAGTTTTAGTCTTCGGCATGTGGAAAGTCAATTTTTCCAACACCATTGATTAAAGAGGCTATTCTTCTTCAGTGAACATGTTTAGCCCCTTTGTCAAGTATCAGGTGGCTGAGTGTCTTTGTAGTTGTGCAGGCATTTTCTAATATCTTCCATTGATCCTCAGGTCTATTTCTTTGCCAGTACCATGCTGATTTTATCAGTGTGGCTTTATACTACTGTTTCAAGTCGGGAATTGAGATGCCTCTTGTCTTGCCTTTGTTGCCCACAGTCACCTTTGCTATTCTAGGTTTTTTCTGTTTCCAAATGAATTTTAGGAGTGTTTTCTTTAGATATGTGAGACATGTCAATGGTATTTTGATTGGGATTGCATTAAATCTGTATTAACAGTTTTGGGAGTTTGGCCATTTTCACAATGTTGGTTCTTCCTATCCAAGAGCAAGGAATATCCTTCCATTTTTCTAATATCCTCTTCAATCTCCTTTTTTAGAGTAGTATAATTTTCAGCATATAAGTCTTTTGCATTCTTAGTTAGGTTGATTCCTAAGTATTTCATTTTTTAAATGCTATTATGAAAGGCAATATTTCTATAATTTCTCAGTGAATTTTTTGTTTGTGTACAGGAATGCTATTGATTTCTTTGAAAAATTTTTTTTATTTAAAGAGAAACAAAAGCATGTAAAGGGTAGAGATAATACAGAATTTCAAACAAAAGATAATAAGAAATCACTAGTTGATAATTACATATTGTCCTCTTAGAAATAGTTGTTCAAGTTACAAAATTAAAGCATACAAAGTAGATAGTCAAACAGTGAGAGTGTAAACAGCTATGCATGCATGAATCTCTACATGTATTTCTATCCTTTCTGTATTAGAGGGAAAAACAAAACTTAGCACGACAAAACAAAACAAATTCTTATAAAAACATGAAACCAAAAAGTCATATAAAACCACAGTACAAGGTGATCTACAATGATTACTGTGTTGTTTCTTATTATCTTCAATAGAATCATCTATATCATCAGGAATAATTGAATATAGCAGTACATAACAATATTCATAAAAATAAAACATTGTAGACAGTATAAAACTTCAAAGGCAGGTAATAATCAAACCAGAGTGGATATTCTAGTGAATCTTATCATCTTAAGTGCAGTTGCCTATACTCTCAGACTTGATACTATCAATCATAACAGCTTTGAATAAAATCTATCAATACAAAACAGTGATCTAACAAACCAGATTCGATTACGATCAGTCATGGTAAAACAGTGTAGGTTTTACAGAACTTTAGATTAACTTAATAGGAAATTAAGGATGATTACCCTACTATATCCTGTTATTTTCAGAATTGCTGTCTGTGCCCTCAAATCTAGTACAGGTAGAATGACTGGAACAAAATATGATACATCTAAGCAGAGTAGTGTGAGTAATGTGGGTTTTAAATCCTGGTGCACTATTAACAATGTAGTGTATCGAGGCCATGCATGTTAGAGATTCTAGCCATCCTTCTCTGCCTCATTTCTGCTATGCTATTTTTCTGCCTTTGTTTGTCTACTTTTCTCCTTCATTCTACTGCCTGCCCTGCTCATTGAGGCCTTTCTGCCACTGTTCCTAAAATTCTGGTATTTTTTTCTCTCTCTCTAGAATGTCCTTCAGTATTCTCTGTAGGGTTGGATTGGTGGTCACAAACTCCCCCAGTTCCTTTTTGTTATGGAAGCATCTTGTTCCTCCATTAGTTTCTAGTGACAGTTTTGCAGGGTACATCAATCTGGGCTGGAGGTTATTTTCTTTCAGGGCTTGGAATACCTTGCTCAAAGCTCTTCTTGATCTGATGGTCTGTGTCAAGAAGTCAGCCGTGATCCTGATGGGCTTACCTTTATTAGGTAATCTGTTTCTTTTCTCTGATGGCTTTTAATATTCTGTTTTTATATTGAATTTCTGGTATCTTGATTATTATATGTCTGGGTATAGATCTGTTTTGGTTGTAGGTGGCTGGAGTTCTGTATGTCTCACATAACCAAATGTCATTTTCTTCTCCCATGCTTGGGAAGTTTTCCTTAATTATTTCTCTGAATAGCCTTTGTAATTCACCTGTTTGTATTCCTGCTTCTTCACTCACATTTCTTATTCTTAAATGGTAGACTCTCTTGTCATCTTCTAGCCTTTGTATTATTACTGTCTGTTTCCTTGTTATTTTAAAGAGACCTTTCCTTTCATGGTCACACATTGCAAACTTGTCTTCAAGTTTTGATAGTCTATCCTTAGTTTCTTTTAAGGTGTTTTGTCAGCTTTCAATGAAGTTTTTAATTTCCTGGTAGTCTCTTTAAATCTGCTTCATATATTCTATATTTTCTTTATATTTTTTATCAAATGTTTCTCTCCTTTTTTTGTGTTCCTCCCTTCTTCCATCTGTATCATCCTGAGAGATGCTTACTGAGAGCATTTCTTTTATTACTCTACTCATATCTTGCTTTACTTGATTTAATATTTCAGTTTTGAGCTTGTCTAAAAGGTCCTGAAGATATCTCTTAATATCCACTGATGCCATGTCTGATGTTGCGTGTTTGTTGCCCTCAGTCTCCCTTGTTTTTCCCTCTCCTGGATCAGGGCTCTCAGGGTTCTGGGCTGGGGGCCTCCTCTTGCATCTCCTGTCATGGTCCCAGCTTCCTCCACACAAGTTACAGTATAGGTCCCAGCCCCCTTCCCTTTTGGCCACGTTTCCTCTGAAGCACACTGGTGAGAGACCTCTGCCCTCTCCTTACTGCTCTTGTCACTGAGGTGTAAGCAGTGGCTGTGTATGCCTGCCCCTCCCCACCAGGCCAGCCAAACTTCAGGGACCTTCACCCAGTTAGTGCATGCTAGGTGCAGGGAATTGATTTGGGACAGCTCACTGGGTCCTGGCCAGGGGTGTGGCCCAGTCCAAGCAAATCCCATGAATCTGCTCTGGGGAGGGAGCAACCAACTGAAGTCACTGTTGCTCCCAGTTCAGGCTCCTCCTGCCTGATTCCAACATATCACCCATTTGGTCATGACCTTCCTATGGTTAATCCAGCACTGACAGTGGATTAATGAAGGTCCCTTCACCGGCTCTGCTCTACATTGAGCTCACCAAGCCCTGACTTCAGCGCTGCTGTTGTTCCTGTGAGTGGTGGTGGGAACAAGTTTGGGTGGCTCTGCTGGCCAGCACAGATTCAAGCTGGTGCAAATTCAGGCCAGTGCAAACTTGGTGGGCTGCCACAAAAATGCAGTGTCCCATAATTTTTAGCTGTTTCAGTTATTGTCCTGACGTATTTGATGAGCTTTTTTATGTTTTAATTTTTTCCTGTGTCAAGAGGATCTATCTCCTCTGTCTGGGTCTCTCCAGGGTGTTTTATTTTGGCATATGAGTTGTTTCTCCTGGGAGGCTTTGTATTTTGTTGCTCACTGATCAGCCATCTTGTCTTCTCCACCTGCTATGATTTTTGAGTGTTGGCTTTGTATCCAGTTATGCTGTTGAATTTATTACCTCTAGTAGTCTTTTAATGGAGTTTTTTGGGTCTTCTATGTAAAGTATCATGTCATCTGCAAATAATAATAATTTAACTTCTTCTTTTCCTGTCTTTATTTCTTTTATTTCTTTCTCTTGTCTGATTTCTCTGCCTAATATTTCCAGGACTGTATTGAATAGGAGTGCTGAGAATGGACATCCTTGCCTTGATCCTGATTTTAAAGTGAAAGTTTTCAGTTTTTGTCTATTTAGTATAATGTTGGTTGTTGGTTTGTCATAAATGGCCTTTATGAGATTGAGGTAGATACCATCTATTTCTAGTTTCTGTAGGGTTTTTATCATTAGCAGGTGTTGGACTTTATTGAAAGTTTTTTTGCATCTATTGAGGTGATCATGTGATTTTTATTTTTGGCTCTGTTGATGTGGTGTATTACATTAATTGATTTGCATATGTTAAACCAATCCCTGCATTCCTGGAATAACACCACTTGATTATGGTGTATAATCTTCTTGATGATTTGCTGCATTCTATTTGCCAGTATTTTATTGAGAATCTTTGCATCCATGTTCATTAGTGAGACTGACTTATAGTTCTCCTTTTTGGTTGGATCTTTCTCTGGTTTTGGTATCAGCATGATACTTGCCTTCTGTGAGAACTGCAAATTAAAACAACATTGAGATTTCTCCTCACCTCAGAAAGAATGGCCTCCATCAAGAAATCAACTGATAACAAATGTTGGTGGAACACTTCTCCACTGTTGGTAGGAGTGTAGACTGGTGCAGCCACTGTGGAAATCAGTATGGAGATTCCTCAACAAATTAGTATTAGAAGTTTCATTCAATCCAGCTATTCCCCTCCTGAGCATTTTCCCAGAAAATTTGAAAAGTTCATGTCACAGTGATATATGTGCACTCATGTTAATAGCAGCACAATTTGTAATAGCTAAATCTTGGAAATAACCAAAATGTCCATCAACCACAGAATGGATGAAAAAGATGGTCTACTTTTATACAATGGCATATTACTCAGCTGTAAAAAGGATGATCTTGAGGCCTTTTTAGGCAAATGGAGGCAATTCTCATAAGTGAAATAAACAAGATTACATTAGTAAATATCAAATTGTCTGTTTAGTGTAAAAAACAATAAAAACTGAAAAAGTAATAAGATCCATAATGTATAATAGATATTGTAAAAATGAAAGGGAAGGAAAGTGCTCTAAAGGATATAACTATGTATAAGTGTGTAAGACAGATGACCATATTACTAAATTTTTGTTGGATCATTAAACAGAATGGTTTGCACTGTCGATGTTTGAGTGTCTATCTACTTTTTATGCTTTGATTTTGTAATTTGAACAACTATTTCTAAGATGACAATATGTAATGTATCAACTAGCGATTCCTTAATGTTAATTTTTTTGTTGAATTCTGTGTTATTCTACCCTTCTTTTCTATTTTTTTTCTTTCTTTAAATAAATAAAAAAAACAAAGATTGGTTAGTTTAACTGTTTTTAAGTTTGAATACTCACTTTCTCTGTAAAACTGTGGTCTATTATTTAAAGATATATGAATGTGTTTTTTAATGATTCATTGTTAAGTGAAGGAATTTGGTGCCAGGCTTTGAAAATTATTTTCTGGAAACTTATGTGTAAGACTTTCCAAAATAAAATGTCTGATCTGCCATAACTGGTAATAGACATGAGTGGCAAACTAATTGTTGCTACTTTTACCTGTTGCCCATCCCAAGGAAGGAAATTCTGGAAATCACTGATCTTCACCAAGATTTAGTAGCAACTTGGATGGCCCAGGGGTTTGTTGGTTGGCCAACTGACTCAGCTTCAGGGATAAATTCCTTTGATATACTTGGATATTTTTCATAAGTAAAATAAGTCAAGGATATTTTTCATAAGTCAAATAAGTCAAGGACAATGAAGACTTGAAAGTAGAGGATAAGCAGCAAAGAGATGAGAGAAGAGTCTTCCACCCAGACAAGTGTGAGAAGTAAGAAACTTGATTAGATCCTGCAGGAAACACCCAAGAATCTGAGGAACTGAGTCTTAAAGGAAAGCAGAGTTCAAAGCTATTATTGAAAGTAAAATTGTGTATTACTTTTTAGTTAAAATTTGTGGCAAAATAACATAGAGTTTCGAAGCAGCATTGTAATGCTGCTAAAAGGAAAGTATTAAACTAGAGAAAAAATTCAGAATTTAACTTTGAGAAGTCCACATGTCATCATAACTATAGATTATTATGTTTTGCTATTTTTATGTAAAAGAAAAATAAATAAGATAAATTTGAACATAAGTATAATACCAATATAGTTTTTAATTATTGTTTATTGGTACATTTTATATATGCATAAAGATCACATTCATCATGGGGAATTTGTACTGTGTATGATATATCTTGATTCTTCTTTTTTTCCCATTCCCCTTCCCTCCTTTCAACCTCTCTGTCCCCTCCTTATTTACAAAAGCTTTGTTTCCATTTTTTCCTATTTTCTTTTCCCTTCCTTCCTTTCCCCTATCCCACCAGTTCTCCTTCCCATTTGAATATTTTTTTAAATAATATTTCACAGTATTATTATATATTTTGGTCCTTATTAACACTTTGAATTTATCACACCAGAGAAACAATGTGATACTTACACATGTGTGTCTGATTTATTTCACTTAAGAGTATGGTCTCAAGGTTTGGTCATTTACCTAAAAATGCCTCCAGTTTATGCTTCTTTATGGCTGAGAAGTATTCCATTGTATTAAAAAACCCTCCCATCTTCTTTATCCATTCATCAGTTTAAAGCTATTTATGCCATTTCCAAGATTTAGATACTACAAACTGTGCTCCCATAAACACGGGTGTGTATGTATCACTGTGGTATGAGGGTTTTAAATCTCTTGAGAAGATACCAAGAAGGGGATTAGCAAGGTCAAATGCAATCTCTAGTTTTAGTTTTTTTGTGGAATCTCTGCACTTATTTCCACAGTGTTTGCACCAGTCTGCACTCCTAGCAAAAGTGAGGAAAGGATTCCTTTTTCCCTACATCCCCATTAGCATTTGTTATTGGTTGATTTCTTGATAATAGCCATTCTTTCTGGGATGTGATGGAATTTCAGTGTTTTTTAAATATTTCTCTCTCAAATGACCAGTGATGTTCAATATTTTATCATATAATTATTTGTCACTTGTTCTTCATGTGGGAATTACCTACTCTTTTTTAGTGTCCATGTTTAGATTGGGTCTTTAAATTTGGGAGGTCTGACTCTCTTTTTTTGAGTTCTTTATATATTGTAGATATTGGTACTTTGTCTGAGGAATAGTTGGCAAATATTTTTCTCCTAGTCTGTGGGTTGTCTCTTTGCTTTGTTGGTGATTTATTTTGCTGTGCAAAAGCTTTTTAATAAAAGATCCCAGTTGTTACTTCTTTGTAATATTGCCATGCAAATGGGTTTTTATTCACAAAGTCTTTGCATACACCTATGCTTTAAGACTTCTACTTATTTTTTCTTCTAGCAAATTTAATGTTTTTGATTTAATTTTTTAAATCAATTTTTGTTTTTCTTTGGTGCATGATGAGAGACATGGGTTTCATTTTAGTCTTCAGCATGTGGAAAGCCAATTTTTTCCAGTAACATTTATTAAACATTCTTTCTTCCAGTGGGCTCTTTGCTACTTTGTTGAAGATTAGGTGATTGAGTGTGTTTGAAGTTGTTTCTGCATCTTCTGGTCTATTCCATTGATCCTTGGGTTTATTGGATGGGGGGGGCTTGGGAACATGCTGTTTTTATCACACTAACTTTGTAGTATAATTACAAGTTAGGGACTGTGAAGCCCCCTTCCTTGCCTTTGTTGCCCAGGACTCCCATTGCTATTTTAAGCCTCTTCAGTTTCCAAATGAGTTTTAGGAATGTTTTCTCTACATCTGTGAGGTATTCTGTTTTTATTTTGTTTGGGATTGCATTAAATCAGTTTTGGGAGTAGGACAGTATCTTGGTTACTTTTTTCTTATTGCTGAGACAAAACACCTGACAGCCAAATTAAGAAAGGAAAGGAAAGGGAAAAAAAAGAAAGGAAAGGAAAGGAAAGGTTTCTTTCTTTTTTTAATTTTGAAGATAGTAAAATACAGCATAACAAGACAGAACAAAGCCAGTTGAGGCAGTGCAATGAAATTGGTACAGAACTTCACAGCAGGTTACCAGGATAACAGTAATAGATACAATAGTATATCTTGTTTTCTTCACAATAGTTGTTCTTTCAATCAGGTACAGCAAAATGGAAGGAAATACTAAACTTATCAAAGCAGAATATCTTTATCACTGTTTTGCTCTGTTCTGATTAAAGATATTTGCCTTCAAAGAGATAGTAGGAGGAAATCCCCCTTATTTGCTATATTGCATACTTTCATCCTCCCAAGAGATACTCAGATCTCTGGCTCCCACTTGCTAACGGGGGCAGGGGATGAGAAGGATGTTTGATTCTTAGCCTGCACCCTGGTAGGCCCACAGCTGCTTACCAGAGCAGTGAGCTGGCTGCTTGTTCTCCCAGCGCCCCAAGTTCCAACATAGCGTGGACCTCAGGAAACACGGATGGTTCTTGCCCTAGAGTGGCCGCATCTTGTCAGGCCACAGCCACTTACTTCTTTCTCTCAGAGCGGCAAGTTAGCTGCTTGTTTCCCAGAGCCCCCAAGGAAAGGTTTATTTAGCTTATAGTTTTTGGAAGTTTCAGTCCATAATCAGCTGGCTCCAAGGCAGGTTGGCATGGCACTGGGCAACCCTTCAAGACAGCAGCCAGCAAAAGCAGTCAGACCAAAAAAGGAAAGACAGCAAACTTCTTTCCCTCTCTTATCTTGTACAGAGGTCACCCACATCCCAAGGTGGGTGTAGCACTCACAAAATCTTTGCGCTCTTCTCTTGCACAGGATGAGTATATTTACAAAGTAAGGATCCTGGTTCCCTGCTGAGTCTCTTAGTTAAACTTCTAAATTTCTCAAATTGATACAATGTATCAACCATAACAAGGCATTTTTACTATGTTGGTTCTTACCCAAGAGCAAGGGATATCTTTCCATTTTCTAGTATCTTCTTTGATTGCCTTTTTCAGAGTGTTGTAGTTTTCAGTATAGAGATCTTTTACTTTGTTAGACTGATTCCTAAGTATTTAATTTTTTTTTTTAGTACTACTGTGAAGGGTATGGTTTCCTGAATTTTTCTCTCAGTGAGTTTGTTATTTGTGTACAAGAATGCTATTGATTTTTGTGTTTTGACTTTGGATCTAGCTACATGATGGAATTTGATAATTAAATCTAAGTCTTTTTGCGATCTTCTTTGCAGAGTATTATGTTATCAGCAAATAATAACAATTTAACTTCTTCCTTTCCTATTCTTATTCTTTTTATTTCTTTCTCTCATGTAATTGCCCTGGCTAATGTTTCCAGAACTATATTGAATAGGAGTGGTGATAGTGGACATCCTTGTCTTTTTCCTGATTTTATGGTGAAAGTGTCCAGTTTTTGTCCATTTAGTAGGATGGTTGTTGGTTAGTCATAGACGTAACTTGCCTGCCTGCCTCTGCTATTCCTAGGAGATGCCACACACCTGGCATTTTATAGCCTGTGCACTCACTCTCCTTTCTACTTGGAATAATTTTACCCACAATTTGTGCGTGACCAGCTCCTTTGTGACCATCTGGTCTCTGCTCAAATATCCCTTTTCTTGATACGTATCCTCTGACACCAGTGTTTAAAAGAGCACCCTCCCTGTTGCTTTCTATCCCATCTCCCTTGCTTCATCTTTTTCATCACACTTGACACCCCTGGCACACTGTTTACATACCTATCTCCTTTACTCTGGTGTAAGCACCATGAAGCCGTGGATTCTGACTCCTCACTCTTGCTCTAGTGGCTGCACCAGTGTTGGACTCACCACAGCACGTTCCCCGTAGATATTTGTTGAATGAGTGAATGAAAGGTATGTGGTAATACATGTTGATCTTTTAAGGCCTATAACCTTAAAATGCCCTTAAAGTGACTTTCATAAAGAAGATATACTGCTTAGTATGAGAACATAAGGAGTATGGGGGTAAACCTGTATTTATCTATCTCTGTCACCTAGAAGTATGTAAGAGAAGCAGACTAGATCAACAAAGGCAGACAGGTAAAAGCACATGAACTAAGGTTGGACACATGCACCTATGTGAATGAAGGAATTTGAGAGTATCTGAGGTACGACAGTGTAATTTCTTCTTTGGTGGGTTCTACAATGTATGCCAAATTTAGAGCCTAATCCCGCTAGACGGCAATTCTACAAATTTGTGATGAAATTTCGTATTTTCTCTTCTTGGTAATATCTATCTTATCTTGCTTACATTTTGGGTTAATGTTTTAATTTATGTTTTACTTCTGTGATTTGGAATTCTTTGCTCCTCTATAGCTGTAGGCCTCCTTGTATCTCACTATTCTTAACTTTTTCATTGTATTTTGGGCTGGGATAGATACTTGGTTCCAAAAAGGCCACTATGAGTCTCTCTTCAATGTATTTGGATTTGGAAATCTGACAAATGAGTCATTTTTTATTAGCCATTGAATTCAGAAATGATACTAAGGTCTGGGAAAGCCCTGGTGGCCTTATTCTTGCTGAAACTAGAAAAAGCACATTTTCATAAAAAGCAAAAAGAAAAGAATCAGATTTAAGAGACAATGCTACTCCAAAGAGATGGCAAATTCTTTATTTAAATACAATAAATCTTTACAGTAAAATCTTGGGTTGTGAGAAACTTGTTCCATGTGTGTTCCATGGGAGGAGCAAACATTTCGAATAAATTTTAACTCGATAAAAAAGCGATGTTTTTTCAATATGAGTAGTATGTGACAGTGAATATCATATGGTCACAGCTGAGCCAATGACCTCTCTCTCTCTCTCTTTTGCTGTAGGATTATGGACAAGACATTATCCATAAGCTCTCATTTGCACAAGAGGAAGAAAAAAGGCAGAAGAATACTTCAAATGATATTAAGATGTGTAAAATGTGGGAAATTGCGTCAAATGTGAGAAGCACCAGCTGAATAACAGTACAGCAATGTGAGTAATGACTGTTTATGAAATTCTCAAAAGGAAGCAATAGCAAACGTTATGGGACAGGTCCTTTGTTAAAGTTATACCAAAAGAAAAAGATTCAACTGAACCAGTCACACCAGTGATTTCATTAATAATAATGAAAGTCATCCAACAAAATAACCCTCTTTTTATTCCTCCTCACACCAGCCGTGAAGATTTTCAAAGGTAAGTACAGTTTAGTTAGTTAGTTTTTCTTCATGTTTTGTATTTTCTTTTTTATTTTGTATTATATCACCATACTGTAATTATTTTTATATGACTTTTTTTGGGTTGCAGAACATGTCATCTGAGTTTCCATTATTTCTTATATACAATTTGCTTTATATACAAGGGCTTAAGATTACAAACACATTTCCAGAACAAATTACACTCACAAATCAAGATTTTATTCTACAATATATGGTTTCCAAGTTGATTTGCTTCTGAAGGCTTGCCTTTGGTTCCATGAGATACATTTATAATGACTAATGTTCCACCTTTTTTGTTAACTGAAACTGAGAAGGTTTAACTTGCTTGTAACCAACACTTGAATAACATGACTGTGAGTTTAAAGGGATTCAGTAAGATTTGATTTTTTCACTTTTTTTTTGTAAGTCCACAGCAATGAAAATTCTTTTATTAATTTCAATTTGCCTTGTACTGAAGATATATGGTTCCTTAACTATCCCTCTCTGTCAGTGTTTCCCTGCTCTGCTCCCTGGTTACCATGTACTAAGTAGTTTTGCTCTACCATACCCTTCCTTCATGAGGGTGCTGCCTTGGAACCAGTAGACTGTGGACTGAATCACTTCTCCCTTCCACTGTGTCAGGTATTAATTACATCCAGACAAGGGACAAGTGACTAATAGGATAATGTCATTGGATGGAGTCCAAGGAATTCCCTCAACAAGGTGGTGGGAACCCCAACTCAGCCTGCCAGTGGGTTCTTAGCTCTCATCACAGAAAAGAGCTTCAGAATACATTCTTTAGAGCATGAAAAGGTTTATTAGGCAGAGTTAAAGTACACACTCATAGAAAATAGAGGGTAGATGCTTAAGAGAGAGGTGTATTATGATTTGGAACTGTGAATATTTATGGTTTGGGGGGTAGAAATATGTGGAATCTGTGAATTTATAGAAAGTCATGCTCAATTTACTGGTGATAGTATATATTCATTCATAGGCAAAAGGCCCATTTTACACAAAAAGCCATGGGCTCAGTGTATTTCCTTTTTTCAGATGGTTGATCTAAGATGCTTTACCTAAACACACTGTTTACACTTTGACCCTGTTTCTCTAGCTTAAATTCTTGTTCTGCCTTTTCCCTTATCAATTATACAACTGTAAGCGATTTGGGTGATGCTCCCAGAAAAAACAAACAATCCTAGGAAGTAAAGAAAAGGTGTACAGATAAGGATAACCTTGGGCAATTTGATTGTCCTGAAGTCCTTCAGTCTTCATTAAGACACAGTATCCAAATTATGATTTTCTCTATCTCCTTTCTCTACCTATTTATATTTCTTCTCTTCTATCCCAGTCACTGATAATGGACAAGGAGAAAATAGGATTTCCACCTATCCAAATTCAATATTTATCTCAAGTATCTTAGGAAAAACCTGATCTGCTAAATAAAGATACATCAAATAGCCATTTTATTTATATGGTTATTTAACTTAATTAAAACCATTTTCAGCAATAATTAATATGTATCCAAGAAATGTTTAAAATCATAATGGATTCCACTATAAGCCTTCACCATATTATCAAAGATTAAGTAGTCCTTTTAAAAAATACGTTCTTTTTTAATTAACTCAAGGATAATACATTTCAAATGGGATTTTATTGAAAATTATCTTAAAACATTTATTAAGAGAAAGAATTGCTATAGATACTTTGTTCTAATTATCCTTCTTTTAAACAGTGTATGAATTATTATCCTTGGATAGTGACAAAGAAGCCCTGTATGTACTGTGACCATTATATGATTAGCCATAAGATTCCTCTTAACTTGATTTATACCATCTTCTTCCCAATTGTAGGTCCCTGCTCTCTCTTTTTAATTAGAAAACTCACTTTAAACAAAGTGTAGTCACAGATTCTTTTCCTTTTACTTTTGAGACATGAGATTAGGGCATGGTTGGGAAAGTAGGAGTGATCATAAAATCTCAAGACACAAGCACCAGACAGTTCCCAAAGTTCTGTATGTGGCTTACTCATGAGAACTTAAGCAAGTTTTCAGTAGGATAGTGCAAAGAGAGACTGTCACCATTAAGTGCTCACTGTTATGGCTCCTCAGGATAGCCCACCCTCAAGCTGTAGGCTAATTTTACTTTAGCCAAACTTGCTATGCAGTGACCAGTTCTTTTCCTTCCTTTATAAAACCTTGCAGCTGTTTGTGCTTGTCTTGACCAATTCTTTGCTCAAGGAAAGAAGTTAGAAATCACTTCCAAAAAGAGACTCCAGCACCCCAAAAACCCAGTAACACTTTGAAATATGTATACATCACTCAGCCTCTTGGTCATGGTACCAAAAAGACTAAGGAATGTCTTTCTCAAGGTCCTGGAGTCATTCTTCTGGAATGTAAATAAAGAAAAATAACCCCACCTAATGATTATTAGTTAACAGATATCTCCCAGTAATGGGGAGAAGCTAAGAGCCTGACTTCCTTGGGCACTTTGTATCAAATTTTGAAGTTTATATTATGAAAGATATAGAAAGTTTGCTTTTCTTTTGAGTAACACCAACCAACACATGGATGACCTACAACTGTTCCTCTTTCTTGCCCCAGGTCCCAGCTCTTTAAAACTCTGTAGCCCCCCTTTCCATTCAGATGTTTCTGTGGTTGTGGTTGCTCAAGTATTGAATGAAAGTTTCTTTGCCTGCTTTACTTAGTCTGGTGAAATGTTTACTTTGACAGTTTTAATAAGAACAAAAAGGTAATTTCACTCAGTAGTGTTTACAAAATGCTCTTGGAAAACTATCATTATTAAATGTTTCCAGTTGTATGGTGTTTAATGTACTTTATTTGCAAGGTAATAATAGATTTCCCCAAAATAAGGATATACCGGCTTTACATCACTTACTGCCAGAGAGCACTCTTCCCAAATTACTTCTGCCTCTACCTCCCTGCTGGTGCTGGGATGTTATGGTTTGGATGGATAGGTACCCCTAAAGGCTCAGGGTTATGTTGACAGCTTGATTACTGACGAACTTTGTGACTGGCCTAGGAGAACTCTGACTTCATCACTGCATTAACTCACTAATGAGATCATAATCTGATGACATTACTGGGAGGTGATGGAAACAGGAGGTGGAGCCTCATTTGAGTGAGTGGATCATGTGGGTGTGGCCTTAGAAACCAAATCTGGGCCCAGGCACTTTCTCTCTGGCTTTTCCCTGTCTGTCTCCCGTTGGCCATGACTTGAGCAGCTTTCCTCGTCCATGCCCTTCTGCCACGGTATCTCTGCCTCAGACCAGCTGACCAGGACCAAAACCTCTGAAACTCAGAGCCAGAATGAATCTTTCCTCTTTTCAGTTCTCAGATATATTTTCACAGCAATAAATAACTAACACATGAAGCATCTAGAGTTTCTGGAATTATTTGCTTCCAGGACTCAGGGTGCACTTAGATTCTTCTGAGGACAGCAGGGTATCCTACTAAGCTTGTCATTCTGTGCTTTTCTATTTTTCTTGCTTATTCTTGTTACCTCTTGAAATTTCATTCTTTAATCATTCTCAACAGCAGAATTCTCAGTTTACATCAATTATTTTGTTAGGAGCATCTTTTCAGGTGAGCACAGACACCTTTGGGTGTAGGACACCCTTACCATTCATCTCTGCTCCCCTCCCAGGCATCTGGGTCCTGAAGGTGGCTCCTTGTCTTGGGATGTCCCACTCGGGAGATCATACAAGGATTAGGCTAGAGGACTCCTTACAGATGAGGGGCAGGAGGAGGAAAAGAAAGAATTCACAAAGAAGTGTCAGAGAAAGGTGTCAAATGATAAGTGAGAAGACTATTACTGCATGGCCTAGAAAAAAGTAACAGTTGGAGGAGATGGTTGATTGATCCAGAAATGATCAGCAAAATAAGGAATTTTGAAAAGAAAATTATAAAATAAAAGTAAAAGAATGATAAAATACATAATACTGTTGCCACTCAAAACTAGTATCTCCAAGCAATGCCCCTATTTGTTTGCATCTAATATTGCATTTGGGAACACAGTTAGGTTGAATAAATTACTTAATTGATGAATATCTCACATCTTTTTGACATCACCCATTCAAGGAAAGACCTTAAAGATTCCTATAAATCAGGGATGGGGATCATAGAAATATTAGAATTAGAAAAAGATTCCTAGATAACAGGTACTCACTCCTTCTTGGACATTTACAATTTGTTGCCAGTTCATCATACATTTCAGTAAGTATTTCACTTAGTCTCTCCAAGTAGATGGAGTGAAATATTTTCTACTTATCATCAATTTTACTGGAACTAATTGCTGCTTCATGAGAAATTTTGAGTGTAATGAGACGACGATCTTCTTAATTATTTTAAAGATGATCTATCTGCTGGGTCTGGTCCAAGAGAAAGGCTGATTGTGGAAGATCATACTGAGAGCTTTGTGACAGGGAAAAGGGCCATTGGTAGAAAAGGACCCATTAAGAGACATGGGTTTTGGAAAAACTATGTATGGAACATAGTATTAACTCAGTTGATTACTGTGGGGTGTGTGTTTACACCTTCTCCCACAAAATCTCACACTGAAGCTAGACACATGGTTTACCATAAAGGGCTTTATATGGCCAGGTACGGTGGTATGTACCTGTAATCATTGAGGAGGCTGAGGCAGGAGGATTACTCCAGGAGGCTGAGGCAGGAGGATCACGAGTTCAAGCTTAGCCTGGGCCATTTAGCAACTTAGCAAGAACCTACCTCAAAATAAAAAATAAAAAGAGATTGGAATGTAGCTCAGTTTGAAGAAGGCCTTGGATTCTACTGAAACTCCTGATGAAGTTATCAGTGTGACCCAACTGACAATATGGCACACAGATGTAAAAGACAAAGAAGGAATATTCTGCATTTGAGGAGCTCTGAGATGATCCAGTGTTCTCTCAGGAGAGAGCAGCAAGGTGGTTTCCCACAGGATTCAATCTCAGCACTGAAAAGGTGGGGGGCACTTCATGTAGGACTCCTTCCCCATGTACAAATGGAAAAATAAATCAGCCATTAATATTTGTTGAATAGCCACACTGCACAGATTTTTGCACTAAAGTGTTGATTGCCTTTGCATCTGATAAGAATAACCATATACTATTGACTTTGCCTCTCTTACACACTGAATAAGATGGTTTGCTTCATCATTTTATATAGGTTGACTGGACATAAGTATAGGAACGTGGGTGCATTATTTCTTGCTTATGGAACCACTCAATTACTCAGCTAACATTTGTCGAGCATGTGATATGTTAGATGCAATACTGGCAGAGATGGATCTTCAGGTTGTTCATAGCTGAAGAGCTGAGTATGACATCTAAACAGATGATAATAATAAACCCAACCTGTATGTTAATAGAGAAGTCACTTTAAACCTTATTAAGCATATACAATATTATTATTTGGATGCAAAATATGTTAGGAAAGCTACTCACTAGTACACTACTAGCTTAAAAACCAGAACTTTTCCACAGAGTTTCCTAAAGGCTTTCCAACTATGCTTTAGAGACAGTAGTTGTTCCAATAACATAGACATAGTTTGGAGAATATGATTTTTCTTCTAGTAAGTTAACAAACATTGGCATTAATATACTAGTTACAGAGTTGGCACCCAAATTTTGGAATGGGGGGATATCAAAGCAATCTGTTCTAAAATCAAGACAACAAGATGTTTCTGCCAAGAGATGATGGCAATGTTCTAAATGGAGTCTTCTTGTAATGGCAGAACTGTTTCTCATTTTCCTTTTCTTTATGAAATATCTTGTTTTTCATTTGGTTAATAAATGCGTACATTTATTATGTGTAATTCCTATTCCAGAGCGAGACTTCAAACAAACCTTTACCCTGAACATCTCAATTTGACTGTTTTGACTTCCATTTATTGATGGAATATCATTGCTGTGTTATCTGACTTGCCTGCATTTAGATGTCACCTAGTAACAAGTCCTGAGCACATATTTGGGTTTTGTGTGACACATGTATTCATTTAGGCAGCAGTTATAATCCATGCTATTATTGAATTCTATAAATTAACCAAGACGTATATATAAGCTCAAGGACCTGAAAACCAGTAATGGTGTTACTTCTGCTTTATGAGTTGAGGCCAAAGAAATTTTAAATAAGGAGGCTGTGGATATGTAAATATTTGAATCTGTATAGTAGCCACATTTTTTTTAATTTAGTGAAAGGTTAAAGAAGTAGCTTAGTGGACATCTGGTACAGGGGAATACAATCCACTGGATTGTACAACACCCTGATATGCATATGTGTGCATTGTTAAATAGAGGTAGACACTGTGTATTCCGAGTTTCTGAGGGTTTTCATCATGAACGTGTGTTGAACTTTGTCGAAAGCTTTTTCTGCATCTATTGAGATGACCATGTGGTTTTTGTTTTTGGCTCTGTTGATGTGGTGTATTACATTTATTGATTTGCATATATTAAACTGTCCCTGCATTCTTGGAATGAACCCCACTTGGTCATGATGTATAATCTTCTTGATGATTTGCTGTATTTTATTTGCCTGTATTTTATTGAGAATCTTTGCATCAATGTTCTTTTGTGAGTTTGGCCTATAGTTCTCCCTTTTGCTTGGTTCTTTCTCTGCTTTTGGTATCAGGGTACTACTTGCCTCCAGGAATGAGTTAGGGAGGATTGCTTTTTTCTCAATTTCATTGAAGAGTTTAAGGAGTATTAGCATCAAATCTTCTCTAAAGTTCTTGTTCAATTCCTCTGTGAATCCATCAGGACTTGGGCTTTTCTTTGTTGGTAAGCTTTTAATTACGTTTTCAATTTCAATAGCTGATATTGGGTTGTTCAAAAATGCTATATCTTCTTAGTTGATCTTTGGCAGTTCATATGTTTCTAGAAATCTGTCCATTCCCTCTGTGTTTTCCACTCTGTGTGAATAGAGATTTTCAAAGTAGGTATTCATGATCTTTTGAATTTCATGGGATCTGTCATACTTTCCCCCTTTTCAGTTCTTATTGCATGAATTTGGGGTTTTTGTTTCTTTTTCTTGATAAGGTTAGCTAGGAGTTTGGCAATTTTGTTTATTCCCTCAAAAAACCAGCTTTTTGATTAATTCTTTGTATTTTTTTTTAGTTTCAATTGTATTGATTTCTGCTCTAATATTTACAATTTCCTCTCTTCTATAAGCTTTGAGTTTAGCTTGCTCTTCTTTTTCTAGAAGCTTGAGATGGAACATTAGGTTGTTTATTTGTGCTCATTCTGTTTTCTTGGTATGACAACTTATTGCTATATATTTCCTACTTAAGACTGCTTTCATTGCATCCCACAGATTACAGTATGTTGTTCTGTGTTTTCATTGAATTGTAGGTATTGCTTTATTTCTTCTTTAATTTCATCTGTAGGCCACTGGTTGTTCAAAAGGCTGTTATTTAATTTCCATGTATTTATGCAGGTTTTGCAATTTGTTTTGCCATTCATTTCAAATTTCAATGCTCTATGGTCAGATATTATGCATGGGATGATTTCAATACCTTTGCATTTACTTAAGAGTGTTTTATGGGATAATGTATGGTCTATTTTGGAGGATGTCCCATGTGCAGGTGAGAAGAATGTGTATTCTGATGTGTTTGGAACACTCTGTAAATATCTACTAAGTGCAATTGCTCACAGGTATGATTCAGTTTTGTGATTTCTTTGCTGACTTTTTGTCTGGTTGTTCTATCTCTCTGTGACAGTGGGCTGTTAAGATCCCCTGTTATAATTATGTTCTTGTGTGTTTGGTTTTTCATGTCCATTAGTATCTGTCTTATATAGCTGGGTGCTCCTCTATTTGGTGCATATATATTTATAATTGTTAGTTCTTCCTCTTCAATTTTACCACTATCAAGTATGTAGTGACCTTCTCTATCTCTTTCAATCATTTTAGGTTTGAAGTTCATGTTGTCTACAAATAAAATAGCTACCCCTGCTTTTTTCTGGGTTCCTGTTGCATGGGATACTGTTTTCTATCCTTTGACTTTTAATCTATGATTTTCCTTTTGGGCCAGATGTGTTTTATGTGTACAGCATATTGTAGAATTATATTTCTTGATCCATTCTGTCAATCTATTTCTTTTGATAGGTGAATTGAGGCCATTTACATTTATGGATATCACTGATATGTACTGGCTCGACTTTGCCATGTTATGTTCCAGCTGTTTGCTTTCTGCTTTTCCCCTTATTTAATTGCTTGTCCTACCTGGTGGTTTTTTTCTGTTGTTGTTTTGGGGATTGTGGTCATTTTTATCCCTGTCTAGTATGTCTTTCAGTGCTCTTTCTAGGGTTGGTTTGGTGGTCATGAATTTCTTCAGTTGTTCTTTGTCATGGAACAACTCATGGAAATGTCATGGAAATGTAATGGTTTCTCCATTAAATTTGAATGAAAATTTTGCTGGGTCCATCAGTCTGGATTGAAGGTTGTCTTCTTTCAGGGCTTGAAATACCTCACTCTAAGCTCTTCTTGACGTGAGGGTTTGTGCTGAAAAGTCTGCTGTGATTCTAATGGGCTTTCCTTAATAGGTGAGTTGTGTCTTTTCTCTAACAGTTTTTAATATTCTGTTTTTATGCTGTATGTCTGAGATCTTAATTATTATGTGTATGGATGTGGATTTATGTTGGTTGTGACTGTTTGGTGTTCTATATGCCTCACTTATCTGCATATCATATTCTTTCCCCATGTTGGGAAATTTTCTGCTATAACTTCTGTAAATATTTTGTGTATGTCATTTGCATGGACTTTCACTAATGCCCATTAATCTTATATTGTTGCTCTTGGCATCATCATGAAGCTTCTGGATTGTTATTCTATGCTTTGTTATTTTTAAAACTTTTATCCTTTCCTGATCACTAATTGTGATCCTGTCCTCAAGGTCTGAAATCCTATCTTCAGCTTCATTTAGGTGGTTTTGCAAGTTTTTAATAGAATTTTTTGTTTCTTGGATGTCTCTTTGAGTTTGTTTCATGAATTCTGTTTGTTTTCTATATTGTTCATTCAAGGTTTCAATCAGTTTCTCATGCTCCTGTACTTTTTTCTTTATTTCTTCTTTAGCTGCATTCAACAACTCCTTTATGAAGGTTTTTATTTCTATCTTTACATGGGAGAGTAATTCTAATTTGAATTTCCTCTATAGCCTCATGGAGATGTTTTTTTATTTCACTCTCTATCTTTTCAGAGATTCCCAGTGTGTTACTTTTGGGGTCCTCTTATTTCAGTGTCTCCTGTACTTGCTTCCTGTGGACTAGATGTTTGAGACTGCATTTTGCTTTTTCATTTTGCCATTTTCATTCTGCCTGACATTTTCTGTGTGTAGGAGGGGGTCACCCAAACTTTTTTCAGACTCACCAAGATCCCACATTTAGTTGGAGGGGGCTTTACTACTTGCCCTATTTAACCAGTGTGGACTCCTATTTTAGGAGCATACTCACCACACTGACACAGTTAATCCACTGTAGTCCAAGGTTCGCCACCTCAGAGTGAAGTTCCAAGTTTTTTCACTCTGACTGGAGCCTGCGGAGGTCTTCTGATATTCCCAGTGGAATGGCAGGCCAGCAGAGCATTCCAGGGCAGCCTAGGGCTGGGGTGGGCTTCTGCAATGTTCCTGGTGGAACGGCGAGCCAGCAGCTACCTCCAGTTATTAAAAAATGAAGCCCAACAGTGTTCCTTTGATGTGAAGTTTCTCCTGGAAGGGAAACAGGGTTTTCAGATACCCAGAGGCTGTTTCCACTGTCCATAAGAGCGTGTCTAGGAAAAGAATCCCCACACATTGGTGGGGCTGAGAAAAGAGAGAACCTGTGGACCATTTTTCATGGTCAGTTCTTTAGTAAACCCCTGGAAAGGTGGCAAGTTCCAAGAAACAGTTTCTGTGGTGTGTGTAGGAACACACGTCTCCAAATGGCCTCAGAAAGTTTCTGGGTTCTTTTTCAACACAGTTGAGGAATAAAATGAGTCCTTTATTCTTTTCCTTTTTTTTTTCTTTTGTACCAGGACCTTTCACTTGTCAGAGAAGTGCTTACGCTCCCAAGTTATATCCCAGACCCTGAGTCCTTTATTCTTCTGAGTTGAAAAACTCTGAGGCTGAGGTTGATGCTGGAACTGTAGGAAACTTGCAGACAGAAATAGACTCTGCTTCTGTGGTGGACAGTGGGAAACAGCAGCTGGAGATCCCGGCCTTGTCCCACTGCACGATGAATCTTACTGATGCACCAACTCGACCCTCTGAGTGGATGCAGAGGGTGGGTGTCAGAATGCAGAGCTCACTGATTTTGGAAACTCAGAGAAAGTTGTGCTTTGTGCACAGCCACTGAGTGCTCAGTGCTTGGCTTAGCGAGATGTCACCTTGGCTCGTGCCCTGAAGGCCACTGCAGCACTCACTGAGGAAAGGCTTAACCACCCTCAGCTGGCTTCTCAGCTGGCTGGGTTCATACAGTGCCACATCTGTCCCAGGAAGTCAGTCAGGTGTTTGCAGGGGTGAGTGCTGATCATTTGACCTCACCTTCTTTTACTTTGCTGTCTTTCTTGATTCCCTTTTATCAGCTCTACAATTCTTTACTATGGTTAGTTTTCTTGTCTGGAATTATTCTTTAAGGGTCTGTTTTTCTAGTGCCTAATCTACATTTTCTGCCCTTGGGTCAGAGGTTGACAAAATTGCCCTCCACTAGAGGGCTAGATAATAACTAATTTAGGCTTTGTGGACCCTATGGTCTTTGCTTCACCTATATTACTGCAGCACTACACAGCCATATATAATTTGTCAATAAATGATAAGCATGACTGTATCCCAATAAAACTACTTATGAAAAAACAGTTGACCCAATTTGGCCAGTGAACCTAGTTTTACTACTCCTGATTTAGACAGTGTCTCCTTCTCTCTTCATTTAGGAATCATTTCTCTGAAGATCAGGATTTAGATTATAGTGGAGGATTTAGGTTTGAATTAGGTTCCAATAGCCTGACCTATCTGCCTCTCTGAATGAGGTGCTGTAACAAGTTTTCATGGCTTCACATAGACCAGAAAGCTGGTGTTGTTTAAATTTGATTAATCCAAACTCTGAGAAGTGGGAAGTGAGTTCTAGTTTCAGCTATTGCAGTCAGAGGGATCGCTGTGGTGGGAATAAAATGTTTAACCAGAATGGATCTTCTATCAGACACCTGGGACATGCAACACAGGGTCTTCTCTCTCAGAGTCTGAGCACTTGTGCAGTGAGGTTGATTCATCCCTCACTTCTGAGGCCCTGGGAGTCCTTGTAGTAAGGGGTGAGGACTCCTCCCCATGTGGGACACTGTGGGTGGCCTAGTGGGTCATCTAAGGCTGGTTCTGGACCCTCAGTACAGCCGCTTGCAGCTGCTGCCCCTGCAAGCCCCTTCCCCCAGCTTCTGGGAGGTTTTGGGGATGGCCTTCCTTTCCTCACTTGCACTGGGGAGCCGCAGAAGCAGTGTCCATTTGCCGGGGCCACAGGGTACTGCAGCTGAAATCCCCAATCATGCAAATGTGAGCAGCAAGAGCTTCTGACAAATACACCTGTGGGGACTGATAATTGGAATATATGCTATACACTATACTCATTGTAGTCATTTCTTGTTAGCAGCCGGGGAGGCCAGTGACCGGTTAACCCTGAGCTCCGAACCACACACAAGCTCCTATCAATACACCTGCCGTGTGTTGTAATCTGAGGTTACTTAACTGTGTGTCACTTAGGCTAAGTTTCATGTTTTATTTTCTCCACACATTTAGGAAGATTCAAACTTTTCAATTTTATGAATAATTTTATAACTACTTTTGTGAATAAAGAAGTCTCCCCCCTCAAGGAAAAAAGATTTCTTTTGCATAGATTCCTAAAAAGAACTTTGCCAGATCAAAAAGTTCATAAGCATTTTCGATGTTCCTGGAAGTGGGTGATATTTTTTCCAGAGTATAAACTTGCCTGCCTCAGCTTTCATCAACACTGAGTAGTTGGAGAGATCATTGCTAACTTGATATAAAAACTGTATTTATTTTATTACTTATCAACTTGAACATTTTATGTGTTTATCAAGCACTCACGTGATACTGATCTTGATTCAGTAAACACTGTTATCTTCCTTCCACAGATAAGGACACTGAGGTTCAGAAAGCTGTGGTGACTTGATTTGAAATCCTGCAGTAGGGAAGCTGCAGACCTGGGACTATGGCTTAATTTCTATTTCTCATTCAGCATAATTTCAGTGAGCAATAGAGAGAAGAGGAACCAAGATTTTCTTAACTTTCTGTTTCTGTTTCTCTCATGTATTCTTTTTTTTTTTAAAAAAGTTAATTCTTAGAAATTGCAACTGACAACTAATCCTCAAGAGAAATTTACTGTAAGGGCTTATGAAGCCTTATTCAAAGATGAAGGTCAACAGAAACAAGTAGATGCAATTTTTATCTGTTTTAATGAATCAAAACTGATGGAATGAATTCCCTTTTGTGAAGAAAAAAAAAGACTATTACTACAGTTTCCTTTCAAAAGAAGATTTTATTCAATCTTTTATTAGACTGAGTAGCATAACATTTCAAAGGCAAAATTCACCTTTACTCACATGTAGAAACACTTTCTTATTTGGAATCCATGTGTACTTTCTATAAAAAATGATAGACAACTATGAAGTCCTTCAGCAAAACCCAAAAAAAGTCTTTATATTAGATGATAATTTCTAAATCTTTCCCTTACCATCTGTTACAGCTTGTGTTTGCATGTCCCCCAAAGTCTCATGTAGTCATAGAGGTCAGGCCTTTTGAAGGTGGCTTAGTCTAGCATTTGTGATTGGTTTGTTGGCCAGTGCTGCACAGGTAGCCAGAATACAATATAAGGGAAGGAAAGAGGTGTGCTTTTCCTCTTTTGTCCTGTTTGGTGTTGTTGCTTGCAGCTGCCATGAAAGGCTGTCCCTCAGCCATGCCACCTGCCTAGGAACACCTGAAACCTCCAAAGCCTGTAAGCTAAATAAACTTTTCCTTCCTTCGTTTTGGGTGTGTTTCAGCAATGAGAGAAAAGTAACCAAGACAGAATTTGGTACAAGAAGTGGGGTTATTGTTGTGACTGTACTTGACTATGTGGTTCAAAAGCCTTTAGGAATGGCTTGTGGGAAGAGTTTGGAGAGGTTCAGAGATGTCATCTGAAAGCATAAGCTGGAACAGCTTAGGCTGTTCTGTATGGGAGATTTTGATCAGAACTCAGAAGATCATAAAGCTAGTAAAGACCATGCTCTGAGGTTTCTACTAAGGAGGAGGTTTCTACTAAGAAGAAAGACTGCACAGGATGTTGGCCTCCAGATGATGTGTGTTATGGCTTGGCAGAAAGTTTGTCTGCAATTGCTCATGTCCAGAGACTTTGTCTGAGACTGAGATTAAGGGTTGGTTATATTGGACCACTTCCATCATGGAAGGGACTATACTTTGTCCTCACTGGCATAGTCACATATTCTGGATACGGATTTGCCTTTGCCACATATAATGCTTCTGCCAAAACTACCATCCATGGACTCACGGAATGCCTTATCCACTGTCATGGAATTCCATGTAGCATTGCCTCTGATCAAGGTACACATTTTACTCTAAAAAAGTGAGACAGTGGGCTCATGCTCATGGAATTCGCTGGTCCTACCACATTCCTCACCATCCAGAAGCAGCTGGGTTGATAGAAAGGTGGAATGGTCTTTTGAAGACACAGTTACAATGGCCAGCTAGGTGACAACAGCTTGCAGGGCTGGGGTAAGGTATTTCAAAGGGCTGTAGATGTTTTGAATCAGCATCCACTATAAGGCATTGAGTTTCCCATAGCCAGGATTCATAGGTCCAGAAATCGAGGGGTGGAACTAGGAATGGTACTTCTCATCATTACTGCTAGGGATCCACTAGCAAAATTTTTGCTTTCTGTCCCCAAGCCCCTATGTTCTGCTGGCTTAGAGGTTTTAGTTCCAGAGGAAGGAAGGCTTGTACCAGGAAGTAGAATAATGGTACCACTGAACTGGAAGCTAAGACTTCCCCCTGGTCATTTTGGTCTCCTTTTGCCTCTGAGGAAATAAGCTAAAAAGGGACTCACAGCATTGTCTGGGCTGACTGACCCAGACTATCAAGGGGAAATTGGACTACTACTCCACAATGGAGGAAAGGAAAAATATACATGGAGTACATGAGATCCCTTAGGGAGCCTTTTAATACTACTATGCCTGGTTATTAAAGTCAATGGGAAAGTACAACCTAATCCAGGCAGAATGACAAGTGGTCCAGAACCTTCAGGAATGAAGGTATGGGTCACTCCACCAGGGAAAGAACCAGACCTGCTGAGGTGCTTGCTGAAGGCCAAGGGAATACAGAATGAATAGTGGAAGAAGGTAGTTCTAAATACAGCTATGAACCCATGATCAGCTACAAAGATCGTAATTACTATTCCTCCCCAAATATGGTTCTAATGTAATATAATGTTGATAGACTTAATGTTGGTTCTTAAGGATTGTTAAACCTGTGTTATAATGTTGGCATATGAATGATAAGAGTAAACATCAACCAAAGAAAACTTACTTTCTATTCTAGTGAGGGTATTAGTGCATTTCTCCACACAGGGTACTTATAACATGTATAATTATAGGCATGTCTGTGTATCTGGAGTCTGGTTTAAAGAAATGTGTCTGGTTGCCAAGTTGACAAGGAGTGGACTGTAGTGGCTGATTGATTGTGTCAACTTGAGACATTTAGAAGCTTAACTAAATTAGCTTAGCAATTCTACACCCTGGGGTGTAGAAGACTCACGCTAGGGTGGCTCATCTTCTGGATGGTATAAAAGGAAAGGAGGGAGCATGGATGAGTTTCCAGTCTTTGCCTTCAGTATGGATGTCATATCCTGTTTTCCAGCACAGACTCTTCAGCTTCTGCCTTTGATCCTTCAGCCTTCTTTCACAGACCCATCGTCCTGCTGATACATACTTGCATGGGACACTGCAGTGAACTCCAGACTTTGGATTGAATCTTTTGGCCTCCAACTTGCAGACACCCTCCGCACACTTCCTCATCTGTATCTTTGGTTGACCATTGTAAGCCAATCTTGTAATTGCTTATACATTTGTATATGTCATGTTATATCTGTTTTCTCTGGTAAAACTCTGATTAATACACCAGCTGCAGATGTTTGTTTGAAGTTCTTAGTTTTGAGACATTTGTCTCCTGTTTTATCCATCCTCAGCGGCTCCCTCAGGGTCCATGACCCACAGTGGCTCCTTCCAGACACCATGCTTTGCATTGCTAATACCATGAGCCTCCAAGAGCCCTTGTACCTTCCCCTGACAATGACAGCACACACAGCTATCCCAGCGTTTGTTTGGCACTGCATTTTTTCCTGAGAACTCAGGCCAAGTCCAAGTCTTCAGGAAGTATGGGGGAAGTTTCTCTATGTGTTTGATGTGGACTTGCAGAACTTTTGGATCTTGACAAGGAAAAAAGGTAAAATAGTGCCCAAGAAGAAGAGAAGGACCTTTCTTAGAGCCACAACTAGTTTGAGCCTTGTGAGAAAAGAGACATGATTGATGAGACTTATATGTGCAGCAAGGCTTTTTCTGTCTGCAGTCAGATGAGATTTGGAACCAGGCCTACATTAATGGTTGACAATGACTTGAAGATCTAGTGTAGGGCCAGACACTTGGAAAGATATAGTTCAATTACCCCTTAGGCTCAAGGAACATTTGCTGTAAGAAACTATAAAGCAATAGTTGGCCTGCTGATGTGTGGAGCACTTTGCAAGAAGAATATATGGGTATATCTCTCTTAAGACCATTTCCTGCTTTGTAGGACAAATTAAAGATTGTGCTTAGGTACCACTATAACAGAAGTTCTCAAAAGACATTGTTAATAAAAATAAACTTCAATCTTAAAATGTTAACTGGAAGATTTGGTCAATATCTTACTATTTTATTCTTCTTTGGTCTGCAAACTGAAATTTTAGGTTCTTACTATTAATTACTATACTTTTGTCTTTTATGTGTTTGTTGAGAAATCACCTAAACTCAAATTCTAGTATGTATAGATACAGATTTTCTTTGTTTCTTGACTAACTCATTTGTTTCTCTAACATATATGTTGCAAAATCAAATTCTATTTTAAAAGTAAGTGGTCTATCTAAATAGATCAATTTTCTCAACTATATTTCTTTTTCTTTAACAGTATACAAATCAAAGTGTATGAAAATAAACCTTCCATTTGGAGCAAGGAAATGACATTCAATTTAGGGCTGGAGTTTGTGACCACCCCTCAGCTCCCTGAATTTCTCTTTTTTGTTATTTAGGAACAAAGAACTGAAAAGGTATCAATCTTGATTGTTATTTTCCTTGCATCAGTTCCAGGAGGAGAAACAGCAATCCTAAATACTCTTGAAAACAAAATTTTCTTTCAGTTATGGAAAAATATTTTACATAACATTGATTTGTGGTATCTTTAGGGTTAAAGTGTTTAAAACCACATTAATATTCTTTAATTGAAAATAATAAATATATTTTAAATATATTTATGTGGACATAGATCTTGAACTCTGTTTCATGCATTATAGACACCTATAATTGAAATGCTATTCAAATGTAAATGTTTTACATGAGAGTAGGGTTTTATTTGTTAAATTATTAGAGCTGTGTGATTTTGTTTAAATTGAAATTGTACTAACAAAGGTCTCTTGACTGATAAGATTTCTTCATTGAGCAACACCCAATGTCATTTTACAAACTCCCAGTGACTTTCTACTTATTGGTTCCCTGACTAGTTCTTTAACTAAAATGACAAATATTGATTTCATATTAATTAAATAAACAAGTCCTGAAAGTTTCCATGGGTGGTGAGAAAATAGGAAATACTTGCTTATCTGTTTAAGAAAAGAATCATGAAACACCTCTGCTGTAAGGACCCTGCGAATCATGTAGGCATTAGAGCTGTAAGATGCATTCCAGCCTATATTCTGAGTACAGACTCTGGGATACAACAGACCAAGGCCACAGTCCCACTCTGTCCCTCATCAGGTGTGTCACCTTAGGAAGTTTACATAATTCGCTGAGACTCAATTTCATTTTGGCAAAATGAAGAACAAAGGGTTTCCTGTTCAAGAGATTGTTGCAAATATTAAATGTGATAATATGTGATAATATGTGTAAAAGTTCAGCATTATGCTTGTCTGAAAATAAATGCTCTATTCATATAAGTCTTACTAATATATTTTTTGCTAATACCATACTGGCTTTTTGTTTGTTTGTTTTTGGTTTTTGTTTTGTTTTTAATCACAGTAGATTTGTGTATAATTTCAAGTCAGGGATTTTGATACCTCCTACCTTATCTTTATTGCCAAGAACTGTTTTTACTATTTTAGAATCTTTCTGGTTCTAAATGAATTTTAAGAATTTTTTTCCTATTTCTGTGAAGTATCATAATGGTATTTTGATTAGAATTGCTTTAAATCTGTATAATAGTTTTGGCCATATGGCCATTTTCACTATGTTGGTTCTTCCCACCCATGAGCAAGGCATATCTTTCCATTTTCTTATATCCTCTTCAATCTTGTTATTCAGAATACTGTCATTTTCAGTGTATAGCTCTTTCATTTCCTTTGCTAGATTAACTCCTAAGTATTTCATTTTTTGAAATCATATCCCTATCAGTGAGTTTTTTTATTTGTGCATAAGAATGCTATTGATTTTTGAGTGTTGACTTTGTATCCAGCTACACTACTAAATTTGATTATTAAATCTACAAGTCCTTTGGTGGGGCTTGTGTAATGTATCCCATTATTAGCAAATAATGATAATTTAACTTCTTCCTTTCCTATCATTATTCCTCTTCTTTCATCTAATTGCTCTGCTAATGTTTCCAGAACTATATTGAATAGGCATGTTGATAGTGGACATCCTTGTCTTATTCCTTATTTTAGAGTGAAAACTTTCAGTTTTGTCCAGTTATGGTATGATATTGGCTATTGTTTTGTCATAGATGATTTTTATCATATTTATCAGATTTTATCAGATTGAGATTTTATTTTCAGATTGTATACAATTGTATATATCACAACTTTCTTTGCAGTTTTTACCACGAATGGGTGTTGGCATGTGTCAATGCCTTTTCTGTGTGTCTACTGAGATGATCATGTGATTTTTGTTGTGGCTTTGTTGATATGGTGTATTATACTGATTGATTTGTGTGTGCTGAACTATCTATGCATCTGTGGGATGAATCCTACATGGTCATGATGTATAATCTTCTCTTTTAAAATTTTATTTTAAAAAGAGGAAGAAGAAAGTAGAAATAAAGGAAAGCAGAGTTTCAAATCAGACTAAGGGGAGAATGACAATAATCAATACATTGCATTTTTATCTTCACAGTAGTTACTCAGAGTACAAAATATAGGTGTGAAATAATGTCCAAACAATGTTAGCATAGGTTTTTCTTTTCAATGAACTAAGAGAAACTAGCTGTATGACTATTTTCACTAACATACATACATATTATCTCTTCCTTCCCTTTCCCCCCATCAGTCTCTCCTTCTTTTTTTTTTTTAACAGTTTCTTCTCAATTCACAACATCTATTGTACCTTTTGGATCTTATTTACTCATTTAGCTTCTCACAATGAGTTTATACGTATAGATCTGATTTATCTTACCTATGAGTATGGCCTCCAGTTGCATCCACATATCTATAAAAGTCTTGAATTGATCCTTCTTTATAGCAGAGTAGTGCTCTATTATATAAAAAACATATTTTTTATCTATTCCTCAGTTCATAGGCATTTGGAGTGTTTCCAAGATTTAGCTATTACAAACTGTGCTGCTATAAACTTAGGTATACATATATCACTATGGTATAATGATTTTAATTCTTCTGGCAGGATACCCAGAAGGGGAATAGCTGGGTTGAATGGGACTTCTCATGTTAGTGTTTTAGGAAATCTCCATGCTGATTTCCACAGTGGTTGCACCAGTCTATGCCCACCAACAGTGGAGAAGGGTTCCTCTTTCCTCACAGCACTGCCAGAATTTATTAGTTGATTTCTTGATAGCCATTCTTTCTGGAGTGAGATGGAATCTCAGTGTTGCTTTAATTTACATCTCTCAAGTGATATTGAACATTTTTTCATATATTTATTTGCTGTTTGTATTTATTCCTCTGAGCATTGTGTATTCATCTCAGATGCCCATTTTTGGATTAAATGTTTGAATTCAGGGGGCCTGATTTCCTTCAATTATTTATATGTTTTATATAAAAATCCTTTGATGGACAACTGGCAATAATTTTTTTTTCACTCTGTGGGTTTTCTTTTCACTCTGTTGGTGATTTCTTTTTTCGTACAAAAGTTTTTTTAATGGGGTGATATTCCATTTTTTGATTCTTTGCAGTATTTCCAGTGAGGTCTGGGTTTTGTTCATGAAGTCTCTGCCTACAGATGGCATATAATCTTCTTGATGATTTGCTACATTTTGTTTTCCAATATCTTATTGTGGATTTTTGCATCTATGTTCATTCAGGAGATTGCCTTATAATTGTCTTTATTTGGTTGGGTCCTTCCCTGATTTTGATATCAGGGTAATTCTTGCTTCCAGGAATGAATTTTAGAGTATTTCTTGCCTTTCAATGCCATTAAAGAGTTTCAGCATTAGTGGAATTAAATTATCTCTAAATTTCTTGTAGAATTCAACAGTGATTCCATTAGGACCTGAGCTTTTCTTTTGGTAAGTGTTTAATTATATTTTCAGTTTCATTGACTGACATAGAATTTTTATATTGTCTTGATTCAATTTTGGCAATTCATCTGTATCTAGGAATGTATCAATTTCTTCTGTTTTCCATCTTATTAGAATACCGTTTCTCAAAGTAAATACTGGATTTTCACAGGACCTACCATGATTACATGAACCTTTTTTGTCCCTAATTTCATGAACAACAAAGTTCAAAGATAATCCACAGAGGGGGAAAAATTACATCCAGTCATCCACCAAAGGATTTATATCTAGAACATATAAAGAATTGAAAAAATTCAAAGCCTCCAGATTTAAAGACCCAATCCAAAAATGGGCATCTGAGATGAATACACAATTCTCAGAGGAAGAAATACAAACAGCAAATTGATGTATGAAAAACTGTTCAACATCACTGGTCATTTGAGAGATGTAAATTAACACAACACTAAGATTCCATCTCACCCCAGAAAGTATGGATATCATCAAGAAATCAATCACAAATGCTGAAGAGGTTGTGGTAGAAAAGGAACCTTTTCCAACTGTTGGTGGGAGTGTAGTCTGGAACAACATTGTGGAAATCAGTGTGAAGATTCCTCAAAAATTAGGATTAGAGGTCCCATTTGACCCAGCTATTCCTCTCATTGGTATCTTCTGGGAAGAATTAAAAACCACATACTACAGTGACATTTGCACACCCATATTTATAGGAACACAGTGTGTAGTAGTTACATCGTGGAAACATCTCAAATTTTCATTAACAAAGGAATTTATAAAAAAGATACGTGTATGTGTGTGTGTTTTATACAATGGAGTTCTACTCAGTCACAAAGAAGGATAAACTTGAGACATTTCTAGGTAAATGAGTGTACCTTGAGACCTTACTCTGAAGTAAAATAAATTGGACACACTTGTGTAAATATTACATTGTGTCCCTGGTGTGAGAACCTGAAATAGTAAATAAGAATCAAAATGTGCAATATATATGGTGAAATATGAAGAAATTTTTCAAAAGGAAAGAGGAACTAGGGAGAGAGAAAAGGGAAAAGAAGAAAGGACAAAGGAAAAGTTTATAAAAAGGATAAAGTGGAAGGAGGGGAGGGGATTAGGAAAAAAGAAGAGTCAAAATATACCATGTACAGGTATAATTTTTCTGTGAGGTATATGATTATTATGTATATCTAAACTATACAAATAAGCTTAATAAAGAAGAGAAATGCATCACATGTTTATTCCCATAACTTCAAAGCACAAAATCCCCTCAAGAGAATGAGAGAATGTCTTTGTGCCTAACTTTATGAATGACTCACTCATTCTCTAAACTATCTCTAAAATAGCTTAATGCCAGCACTTGCCCAGGGATCGGAACATGTGTATACTGGTTCTGGAACCCCTTTTTGAGCTATGTGACATGAAAAAGAAAATTAACCTAAGTGTCTACGTGTACATTGGGAGTGAGGCTGATTACCTTTCAGTGTTGTTACCAAGACCAAAACATTCAAGGGTGTGATTATGGATTTCAAATTCTAAACACCA
Organism: Hydrochoerus hydrochaeris; assembly: GCA_004027455.1. Taxonomy (NCBI): domain Eukaryota; kingdom Metazoa; phylum Chordata; class Mammalia; order Rodentia; family Hydrochaeridae; genus Hydrochoerus; species Hydrochoerus hydrochaeris. The sequence goes on along the minus strand of PVLA01004557.1, from coordinate 95,494 downwards.
TGCAATGCTGAAGGATTAGTGTGCAAGCTTTAAAACCATAGGGATTTATAGTGAAGGAAGTGTTAGGGAGAGAAGGGAAAATGGATAGAAAAGGAACGAAGCTGTGTTTCACAGCTCCACACAAGGTATGCAAACATTAGGTACGACAAGCATAGTTTAAAACTAATACATTTATATAAAAATGTGTTTTAGTTAACAAGATGAAAGGGAAGCATAGATATCTTAGTCACTTTATGAGATACAATATTCAACACCTGTAACTTGAAGGAGGAAAGGTTTATTTTAGTTAACCATTTCAGAGGCTTCAGTCCATGGTTGGCTGGTTGTGCACAGTTAAAGGTTTGGAGGCAGAAAACTGCCCATATCATGGCAGTCAGAAGCAGAGAGAGAGAGAGGGGGGGGGAAGGGAAGAAGCAAGGAGGGAGACCCACGCTTGCAGTTCCCATCCCCAGACACACATCTCTAACTGGGCTCCAACTCCTAACAACACATTCAGCTGCTGAACCCCTTGGTGCATAAATGCACTGATGAGTGTAGTAGCCCCTAATCCCACCCCTTTCCACACACATGGGAACTGTGATGGGACTCTTCTAGATCTAAATCATAACAATAGGAAAAATATTTTAAAATACTTGAAAATTTTATTTTAGCCCAATATGCCTTGATAAGGTAGTAATTTAAATTTGATTTCCCCTTGTAATGGAATATTTTATTTCCAGTTATGGACTTCAAAATAATTTTATGCTTTCACTTGAGCCTGACAACTTAGAATTAACTTTGAATTAAAATTGATAGATTTGAAAGAAAACTTGGTTATTTATGAAGTTTTTCATAAACATTTGTAAGACAATTTTAAAAACAAAGAGGTAACTATACTAAATTTACAGATTAGAAACTTACATAACAAGGGAATGACTAATACAGATTGAAAAAATGAAAGTAGAGAAGACTTATAAGGAAACATGATATCCTCAACTTTTTTCAGTGATACTGAATTTAAGCAAGGTTATGAGTTTGGGCTCCTTGGTACAAACAAACAAACAAATAAATAAAAATAAAAGATTGAATTTAAGACTCATCTCATTGTTCACCAAGATGAAAACAGATACTGAGATTCAAATTGTGATTATTTGCTGTGTGATAGTTTAAGTGTGATTATATTAAATCACCTTGTCTTGATTATTTTTTTCTCATTGCTGAGACAAAATATCCAACAACTGACATGAAGGAAGGAAAGGTTTATCTGACCCACAGTTTGCAGAGATTTCAGTCCATAATCAGCTTGCTCCAAGGCAAGGTGGCATGGCACAGAGGCAGCACTTCCAGGCAGCAGAAGACAGCAAAGGCAGCCAGAGCAAAACAAGGGGAAGAGCAGGCTTCTTTTCCTCCCTTCTATTGTAAGCAGGCTCTGCCCCCTTGAGTGGGTGTAGCACTCACACGGTCTCCATTCACGCACAGGCTGAGGATGTTTACAAAGTGAGGACCCTGGCCCCCTGCTGAGTCACTTAAACTTCTAAACTTCTCAAATTGACACAATGAACAACACCCTAGAGCAGTTACAGTTGGTCCTCTATGCCCCAGGATGTGGAGCTGCTGAGTTATTAGTTAAGCTGATAGACTTCTCAAGTTGACACAGTGTACCAACCTTAACACAAAATAAGAAAAATGACAAAGCTCAGAAAAAAATGGAAAATCATTATATTATTTCTAAGAAATGATGAGACATGACAAAAGACAGTAGAGAAGATGATCGGTAAGCCCAGACCAACAGCAAGAGTTTGAAAACTGTGGAATTAAAGGAAAACAGAAGAATGGAGTAGAGAAAGAAAATAAAGGAGACACAAAGAGCATAACATATAAAAACTATCAGATAAATAGAAATGTAGACATTTCATGCAACTATTTGAATTCATTCAGTTATGATCAAAGAGAACTGTTTCACTGGAAAGCACAGATAAACAAGAAAATGCATAGGAAAGGGAAGGGGGATTCAGAAAATATTCCAAGCTACGTTTAAACGTTCTCTTTCATAATAGTTAGAAAAGAAAGCTCTATCTGGAGCTATTTTTCATTATTTTCTAAAAAGATATCTTAATGCATATATTTAGACATTACTGTTTGTTTATATGTGCATATTTCAAAACTATTAACTTTTGTATAAAGGCTCTAATTTTAATGAGAATATGCTAGAACAAGTTCATCAAAATATTTACATAGAAAGGAACAAATTATATAATAGTGTCAACAGAAATATGAATATCTTGCATTTTCAAGGTGTTAATTGGTATATTTAGAAAAATCATAGCATTTGATCTTGGGATGATTTTCAGTTACGTTACTGAAATATTAAACTACAAGAAAATTGTTCCAAAATATCAAAGTTAATCTAATGCAAATGACTGTGTTTCAATGATTTTTCACACAAAATATGTTCACAGTTCAGTTTGTAGAGTACATTAATGCATGAAGCATACTGTTGGTAAAACATACAACACAAAGAAGTCATGGGTTTACAAGGTAAGTTTTATACATGAATGGATTTATATCATCAAAAGTTTCTCACTACCTGCTTGAAAGCAAAGAACCTATTGAAAATTTATAACAGTTTCAAAAATTCTTCAAGGTTTATATAGAACTGAAGAAACAAAGTGATTAGTCAACAAATAGCCATTTATGGACTCACTCAATCAAACCCATGTGGAATGACACCCACTGGGTGCCAGGTATTGCTCCATATTCTGGTACAGCTGTATTCTGGTTTGTGTCTAGATGTCCCTCAAAGCCTCATGTGATTAAGAGGGGCAGGATTTTTGGAGGTGGTTGAATCTAAATTCTGTGACTGGGTCATTGTCTATTTCTGGATTAGTGGTGTGAGTGCTACACCTGCTCTAGGGCAGGTAGCTTAAAAGAGGAAAAGTTTTACTCTGACCTTTTTGCTCTTGTTGCTTTTGCTGTCTTCTGTCTCCCTGAACTGTTACCTCTCTGCTATCCACCCTGCCTTTGAGCCAGCTAATTATGGACTGAATCTTCTACAAACTGTGATCTAAATAACTGTTTCTTCCCTTTAGCTTTCAGTGTCAGGTATTATGTGTCAGCAAAGAGAGAAAAACAATCAAGACAGGCAGTAAACATAACAGACACACCAGACTGTGTGTTGTGAATATTTCAGCAGGAAGGCACAGACAATAATCAGGTGTACAAGCAAATCAGTTGATTATAAGAGTCATGGAGAAAAAGTAAACAAAATAAAGAGGGCCAAGCTTGTATTTCAGACAGGCAGTTAGGAAAGACCTCTCTGATGGGAGATATTTGAAGACAAACATAAAGGAAAAGAAAAATTACCTTGTACTTATCTGGGAGAAGAATATACCAATCAGGAACCAGCTTGGAATGTTCTGGGAGGGAGGGAAACAGAGTAATGGGGACACAGTGAGCAAAATAAAGGGTGGGGAGCAGATGGAGACAGAGAGGATTGTGTTCTATAGGGCAATAGAGGCGGTGGTAGCTAGGATTTGAGGGAACATCAGAAGTTGTTGGAAAGCTGGAGGCAAAAAGTGACATGATCTGACGTAACTTAGAAAGACTGTTTCACTCTTCTGTGGAGGTCAGACTGCAGGAGATGGGACAGAAGTGGGGAGGCCAATTATAACAGACAAAGGCAAGGTCCTGGCAGTTTGCAGGGGGTGGTAGGAGAAGGGTGAAAAGAGGTGGCCACAGGGAAGCTGTGTCTTGAATGCTGGGTCTACAGGAGTTGCCAGTTGTGGGTTTATGGGGCAATAGAGGAGGAAAGGATCAAGTAAATGATGAGATCAAAGTTTAGGGCTTCAGTAACTGAGAGAATCCATATGCACACAGGCAGCTTGGATCTGGGTTGAGGGAGGTCAGCAGTAGAGTTTGGGGCAGCTAAATTTGAGACATATGCTGGGCAGATGGGATTCAGGAGTTCATGTGAAAGGTCTTGAGAAGAGATTGGATCTGGGGGCTGTTTGACGTTGGAGATGATATTTAAAGTGATAGGCATGGCTTCTTCTTCCCCAGGGTACGTGAGGTTGAAGAATGGAAGTGATCTGAAGGGTTGATCTGCCCAGGGCCCTAGGGGGGCTCTTTGGTAATCAGAGGTGAGGAAGCCTGGAGGATTGGGTGGAGGAGGGATGGTGGGAACGGACAACATGTCAGGACAAAGTCTTTCAGGGTGAGTGTGTAGATTGTGTCAGACACAGCGACACAATCTGTGCTTCTTGTTTCTCACAGTGGAGGCAGTCAGTGATGTTGACAGACTTGGTGGAGGGAGAAATGGAGAGGAAAGCGTTCTTCATAGTGAGCATTTGAGAGAGAAGAGGAGTGGCAAAGTGCAGACAGGGTGGAGTCAACTCTTCTCAGAGTTTTTCTGCTTTATAACAGGGAGGCAAAGGAGAGCCATATTTTAGAGGAGGAGTTAGAAAAAGCTGGGTTTAAATAGCAGTGAAAACCTTTTGATAACTCCAATAATGCATATGATTGGGAGTGATAATATAAGAAACCCAGTTATCTTATTTTCAGTTATCCAGGTGCTTCATTTGCATTTCTGAAAGTAAATTTATGTTTTATGCACACAATTACACTTAAAATTCACTGTGAAAACTTGCCCAAAGCACTGACAGCTCTTCTTTTTTCATCCACATCCCTTATGATCTTTGTATCTAAATATTACATATATTTTCAACTTGCTACAGGTAGCTATTTTATTTGCCTTCCAAAATACAACTTAGAACATTTTTAAATCATGAAGGCTGTGTTAGGTATTGTTAGCTGCCTGCCTAGCAGCCATATCTCCTTCTTCCTCTTGTGACAGAATTCTAATTTTCTAGACAATGACAACTTGTTTTCTCTTAGCAGCAAAGAATCCCATCCCCCCCTTCAGGCGATAAGACATTTGTAGCTGTGGCAACCATCTTGTGGTCATGAGGAAAAAAACTGCTAAACTGAGCACAGAGAGGAGAAGGATCATCAGAACCATGGCGTTTGATGAGATGGCTGTGCTCTTGCAACCGTTCTGTGACTCCTCACCACTAGCCTTATTATATATAAGATAATTAAATGTCTTCATGAATTAAACTATAGTTATGTCAATTAAGCTAACAGGTATGTTGTTGCCTATAGCCAAAGACATCCATCAGTTATCTCAATTTTACTTGGTGGTTAGAATTCATAGGTGGAAGCTGGTGAGATTTCTTACTAGAGAGCACTCTCTGTTGCCTGTTAGTCATTCTCTTTGTTGCCAAGACCCTACACTTGCAACTTAGAGGAGAAGAGATTTCTTTTGGATGATGTTTTCAGCCCATGGTTATCTGGCTCCAAGGCAGAAACAGCATGGTGGAAGGGACCAGCAGAGGGAAGTTGCTCACCTCATGGCAGCCAGGAAGCAGAATGAGAAGGGAGGGGACACAGACTTCCAGGTCAGCTGCAGTGCCTGTGTAACCTGCCTTCCAAAAGCCCCACCTCTGACCACAGGAAGCTTCTGAAGCACACCCCAGTTCTAAACCATAGCCTCCCTATTGCAGTACTTCCCTCTGAAGAAGCATGATGCTCTGAATGATGGAATATTATTCATACTTCATTTTTGCACAATTATTTCTATAAGAGTAGAATTCGAACCTGGGGTCTTTCACTGAGGTACAGGACACACTCAGATTTTTTTTTTTTAATGTGGTAGGCTTTTGTTAAACTGCACAGGCTGTGACCATCCAGCCTCAGACTCCCAGAGTGTTGGAGTTTCAGCCTGTGCCACCAAGCCTGAATGGTTAGTATAGTCTTAATGATAGTAAATTATTAATAGTAATAGTTGATGCTTTTCCTTATAGTACTATGTTCTAAGGACTGTTCTAAGAATTTAATTATTTTATTTAATCCACTAAAGTACTATAATATTTCCCAGTTTTAGATCAGAAAACTTATGCGTCAGAAAGATGCATAAGCTTCTTGAGGTTCACAATTGGTCTTAGTAAAGTCAGAGTCAGAACCTGTATTGTCTACTTCCAAGGCAGGCCAAGCTTCCCTGGGTTTTTGCGGAGGGCCTCCCCTGGCCCCTGCCTTTACATTCTTTCCCACTGTGCCCTTTTGACCAACAAATCCTCTTTGCCAGAGGCTCTGTCTTAGTTTGCTCTTGGCCTTACTAGTTTATGTTAATCATCTCAGGAGTGAACAAAGCCTTCATTACTCAGGAAGATAGGGACCAAAGCCAGCACATATCTTCTCCTCTTGATACCTTTCTGCAAATTGCAATACTGTGTGGGCAACTCTTTCCCACTAGCTATTTTGTGACATTAACAGCTTTGATTATTCTTCCCTTTTCTTGGTAAAAGTGCTATGGTACTTGAATTCTATTCATCCAATTATTTCACTAACATAGATTGTGAGGAATATATAGAGTGCATAATACAACAGGAAGAATAAAATATTTATATATATCTACTACTAACACAGTAATTCATGTATGATTATGAAACATGTCAACAGACGTGTATATTTCATAAATTACATGTTCATTGTTATAGTAATATAAATTATCTACCTGCATATATTGCACATGTTGGGTTTATTACCAGTTGATTTTTACAAATTCCAAGATTAATTCATGATATCTGGTAACCTTCCATTGTCAAAGGTTATGAGGACAACAATTAGGATCAGGACACAGAATTTATAACATTATTTTATGATGGTCACCAGAGTTAAACACAAGAAAATGAGGGAAATCTGTCCACAACACTAAAGACCCAGAATATTCAGCCAAGGGCCTTGATCCCACAGCAATGTCCCACATGAGTGCAGCTGAAGACCTAGAGCCCATGAAAATGCCACCCATGAGTCCCGCTAAAGGTCTAGAGCCCATGACAAGGACTCACACCAGTCTGTTTTACGGATGTGCACTGGGAAGGCCCAAAGGTCAATGACAGAAGCCATGTATGCCAACAGCATCAAGGAACTGTGCCAATAGGTTGAGGGTTCTACACTAGAGCCAAGAAATGACACTCAAAATAAAGCCCAGGGCTCCCCTGAAAAGTGCCACAGTCATCCTCAGTGACAAGGAGGTCCCGAGCTCCTCTGACAATGAGAACAGTCAAGTACATGCCAGGAAGCCAGCGTGACAAGCTTCTCATAGAGATTAAGCAGCATACATCTTCTCCTCTGGAGTCAGGAAGCAATGCACAATGTAAGGACCAGAGCTCCCCTAACACTCTCACCAACAAGGTCCCAAGCTCCTCTGATGACAATGGTCAAACTCACACTGGGGAGGCTAGACATGATGAGCTTCTTCAGGAGAACCAACGGTTCTAAAGAGCAACAGTTAGAGAAACCTACAACCTACTCTAATTCTAGAAACCTAGCTCTACTTCTCCACATCTCTATTTATGCTGGCAACTTTCCTCAGATGGGCCATCTACGCTCAGCACCATGCTGATTTAATTCAGCTGGCGTTAAGTTGAGCACCAGTTTTTAATTCATAACACCTTCTTTCTGCATAGTTGCCCCCAATTTTAATGTTTACTTATTTTTATAATCATTAAATTAATATTTTTCTCATTTATAATGCAGAATTCGTATCATTTTATGCTAAACATTTTATTACTGTTACTTAAATCAGTGACTGATACAGTCGGGGTTCATGAAATATTGATAAGGAATTAAATTTTATAATTATATTTCACATATTATGAAGATTTATATTAAATAAGATATGAAAAAATAACTAAAAGTTATGAAGCTGAAATTCAGACAAAATTGTACCCCATATCCTACATTCTCCTGTCCAAAGTACCTAGTCAAAGAGGGGCTCATTGCCATTGTCAGACACTCTGCTGGACAGTCATCGCCTAAGCCTGCATAGAGCCTCAGAATTCTCCACTCAGGAGGCTACACAATCACTGCTAATCCACTGTTGTTGACTGCAATACAAAAATATGTTTTCCATTTCTGTATCCAAAGGAGAATTGAAAGAAGAGTGTGTTTTATTTAATCCACTCTGGCTCTATCTCCTCTACAAGCAACTCCCACAGTGCAGAGGGACAAAATATGAATGCTAAGAGCAATCACGCCACATCATACACTCACTAACAAATTGTGAGTGAACAAAATATCTACCCATCTATCTGTCTATCTGTCTGTCTGTCTATCTAGCAATCATCTCTTTATCTAGTTTATATAAAGTATTCCTCCACAAATTAATAATTTAATAATGTTCTCCTAGTATTTTTCCAATATATAAAGTTAAAATGTGCATTTTTAAATGATTTCCAGCATGGGCTTTCTTGCTATCTGATTTGTAATGCCAGAAAACACCTCGTTTGTTCATAACTTCTCAGCACTTGATGTATGCACTTTCTAGGGTGTCTTGCATGTCACAGTGCGAAATGTTTAGATTGGCCTGTAGTGGGAAAGGGCATAGCACACTTTAGGAAATGGAATTCCAATTTAAGAAATGGCATGCCACCTCAGAGGAAGATGGTCATTGATTAAGCTTGGATGAGCATATAGTAATGACTCTGGTAAATAACATTTGCTAATTTTCTGTTTGAGCAAATGCACTAATGACAGTCACACTGGTGGCCATTAATCAGCATTTCTGTTAGCAATGTGATTGAGAAATACAGATTTGGCTGTGACTATAGTCATCCAATAAATGCAGCCTGGCCACATGTCTAGTTTCTTGGCAACAGAATATGTTTGGGCTAATTTGGGGTAATCAGGAAGTGATAGGGATGCATTACACAAGTCCACATGATCTGATTCTCTTACAATTGGCAACATCAGTATTACTTTTATTTGCTAGCTAATATATGAAGATATTTTGAATTTTAATGATTATATTTTTACTTGAATGTTATTTCATGGCAATGGTTTTCTAGTACTTTTTAGTTTTATGTATATTTTGTCTTTTTTATGCATTTATGAAGTTTACTCGGTTGGCTTATTTTTTTGTTGTTTTGATGTATATTAGGTAGGAGTTAGTTGTTGATATTTTATAGAACACTATCATTATCTGTCATTTCTTTAATTATATATTTTCCATTAAAATGCAATAGACATTGAATAAAAGCAAGAAAATGCAGCAGTTTTAAAAATTAAAATTCTTGAAATTACAAAGAGAACCACTTCATTTTGCAAAAATAAATTGTCATACTACAATACTTGGCAGAAAAATGGATGAATTTAGATGTTGAAAAGCTAGCATTTGTTAATTTTTAACACTGAATTGAGAGAACTTACATTAGAATAAAATGTTTACACTATTAAAGTATAAGATACAAATAAAGCCCTGTGTTTACCTTCCCCATTCTTAATATGAATTAGGTACTTTTATAGCTAAAGTGAGAAATAATAATTTATAATAGAAATAGTAGTAAAATTAATAATTCATATACAATAGGAAAAATGAGCATTGCAAAAAGTATTTTTCATCCCTCAATATCTATTCTTTTGTCCTTACAATACAACATAATAAAACATAATTAAAGGGGCATATGGTGGCTCAGTGTCATGACTACAAGCACAGCTTCTGTGTAATTATGGAAACACTTTCTTAATAATAAGTAAGTGAGCGTGTTTTGGGGCAGGTTTTGTGATTCTGTATAGAAAAGCCTTCTCTGTCTTAGAATGACTGTATCCAGATGTTCTTTTTCCTTTGCTTACCTAGTTCTTCATTTGTTTTTGACCATGAGAACACAGATGAAGTGATGTACTAGAAAGAGCACAAATCCTTAAGGTTTTCATGAGTAAAGCCAATACATTAACGCCCCCACCAAAGAAAACAACAACAAAAAACATTTTCTGAACTGTTACATGAGACAGAAGCTCAGCTCTGCGCTGACAGGCTGGGGTGGTGCTAGAGCACTAGCCTGGTTTGCACAGGCGCTGGCTTCACTCCCAGAAACCCAGAACAAACACAAATCCTCTACTTATTAAGCCACTGTTACTTGGAATTTCCCTGTAACTGTTGTCAAAAACTAATTCCACTTAATAAAATAAGAATGACTCTTCAAAAAGAATAATAACATTGTAAGTCTCTGAGAGGACTCAACCCTCTTTCCTCCTTTAAAAAAAAAGTAAAAAGGTTTTAAGGCTAAATATATAATAGGAAGAAATAGAAAATAAGAATTAAGTCCTGCTGGCATTAGAAAGAGAAAAAGATAGTACAAAAAGTAATAATCATAAGTCTGAAAATGTAGAAGAAATTCTAAGAGTTCTATGATCAAATTGATTTAGAAAAAGATTGATGACTTGAAGTCTTATAATCAGTAAGAAAATTTAATCAGTTCTTAAAATTGTTTTATAAAGAACACAACTACACTATTTTACCAGTAGTTCTGCAAACTATTAAAGGTACAGAATTTCAGTTGATTCTTGCAAGACTATGCTATGTCCACACAGTCTTAAAGTAGTAGTAACTTATTCAGTATATATACATTTTTTTGCATTAACTACTTTTATGTACATAGACATGGACATATACATATGTTGTTTCTTTCAACTTACTACACTGGTGAGACAATATGATGGTTACACATGTCTTAGTTATTTTACTAATGAGTAGGTCTCAAGTTGCATTCATTTACCTATAAAAGTCTACATTTAGAGGATTGCAAGATGGCTGACTGAGTGGCAGCACAGTAAGAGAGCCTCTCTGAGGAAAAAAAAATAAAAACAACTCAGATGCTGGAATCTGGCAACATGGAGAAAGACAGACAAAAGGAGAGGAATTCTCATGAACCAGGAAGAAACTGAGGAAAAAGAAAAAGAAAAAAGAAAGAAGTGTGGACAGAGGGCTGGAGCTGGGCAAGCCCCGATAGCTGTACTGGCACATCTTAGAGTCAGGTGACTCACTCTGGAGCTGAGATCGTGGCCCTGCTGAGAGCAGGGATTGGTGAGCTCCAGACCCTCGGCTGGGGGAGGCCCTGAGACAGGGGGTAGAAACAGCCAGTTGAGCTGCATGAACTTTGGTGAGTGATGGGAACTGGATTCCCCAAACCAGGAGGACTGGCTGGGCACCATTTTGGAGTTGGGCAGGGCTGGCCTGAATCAAAACCCAAGGCAGCAGTCTGCTGATAACTCCTAGTCCAAAGCAGATTGGTGGGATCTGCTCGGGCAGGGCCATGCCCCTGGTTGAAACCCAATAGCCAGGGACGAGGCTTTTCTGGGCCAGTGGCATCCCCAGGGAGCACACAAACTTGTTGAAGCATAAACTGGTTGACTGGCGTAAGGGGAGGAGCCAGCTCTCAGCGTGCCACTCGCAGATCCACAGCAGACTGGGGAAGTGCACTGGAGAAAAACTGTAAGCAATATGAAAGGCCCACCCACCTGTCTGAAGGGGGCCGAAAACATAACAAGACAGAGAAAGAGCAAAAGGTCCCCAACTGCGGAACCAGGGAAAGTGAGTCCAACAGAGGTAAATGCAGAGGAGGTTGAGAACAGCAAACCTGTAATGTCAGAGACAGCCTCATTGGAAATAAAGAAATACATCTGTGACCTCATCATCGAATTTAAATCTGAAATTCTAACTCAGGTGAAGCAAGATATAAGAAGATTAATAAAAGAAGTCCTGGGTAATCCTCAAGTAGACACAAATGAAAGAATAGAGGAGCCCAGAGAAAGGAGAGAAGCCTTTGATGAAGAATATAAACAAAATCTAGAATATATGAAGCAGATCCAGGGAGAGTATCAGGAAATTGAAAACTCCATTGAAACCTGGAAAAACCTGTTAAGAGAAACTAAAGACAAACTTTCAAAACTTGAAGATATATTTGCAAAGTGTGATCATGAAGGGAGGGATCTCTTAAAATTAACACGGAACCAGGAAGCAAAAATACAAAGGCTAGAAGATGACAAGAGGATTTATAATCTAAGAATAAAATATGTGAATGAAGATGCAGCAACAAATACAAATGAAATAAAAAAGTCTATTCACAGAAATAATTAAGGAAAACTTCCCAAACATAGGTAACGGAAGTGAAGTTCAGATAAATGAGGCATGTAGAACTCCAGCCAGCTACAACCAAGGCAGATCTACACCCAGACATATAATAATCAGGATCCCAGAAATCCATCACAAGAACAGAATGTTAAAGGTGATCAGAGAGGGGAAGCAGATTGCCTGTAAAGGAAAGCTCATCAAAATCATGGCAGACTTCTCAATGCAGGCCATCAAATCAGGAGGAGCTTGGAGTGAAGTATTCCAAGCCCTGAAGGAAAATAGCCTACAGCCCAGAATGATGTACCCTGCAAAACTGTCTCTCAAAATTAATGGAAAGACGGGATGTTTCCACGACGGAGAGGAACTGGGGGAGTTAGTGACCACCAATCCAACCCAGCAAAAAATACTGAAGGACATTCTAGAGAGAGAAGAAAATCACCAGGGTTCCAGGAATAGTGGCGGAAAGGCCTCAAAGAAGGGGGTGGACAGTGGAATGAAGGAGAAAGGTAAACAAATAACAACAGAGGAATAGCATGGCAGAGATAAGTCAGAGAAGATTGGTTATACCACTGTTTTATCTTGACTGATTTTATTTGAATCTGGTAGCTTGAGACTGTTGAGTCTGAGAGTAGGGGCAACTACTCTGAAGATGACAGGACTCAATAGGAAACCCATTCTGGTTTGATTGTTAACTGCCTTTGAAGTCCTATAATGTCTCCAATGTTTAGATTTTATTAATAGTGTAATGCTTAGCAATGCTAAGTTTATATTATATTTGATGATATAGACAATTTTATTGAAAATAACAAGAGACATCATAGTGACTACCGTAGATCACCTAGTGTTGTGTTTTTGTATGTTCTTTTCATTTCATGTTTCTCTAGGAATTTGTATTGCTGACTTGTTTTGATTTGTTCCTCCCTCTAATACAGAAAGGCTAGGTATATGTGTAGAGACTTATACAAGTGTAGAACTTCTAAGTAGTTTACGAGAATGGATTATAGTTATTGTAAAGAACAAAAAGGAAAAGAGAGTATTCTAAAGTGTATAACTGCATGTATGTTTGAGTGTGGGGAATTAATAACCATGTTGCTAAAGTTTTAGTTGGATGGATAAGCAAAACTGACTGCAGTCTCACTGTTTAGATGTCCACTTTGTGGACTTTACTTTTGTAACTTGAACAACTGCATCTAAGAGGAAAGTATGTAATTATCAACTAGTGATTTTTTACTGGTTACTATTTTTGTTTTTTTGTTTTGTTTTGTTTTTGAGATTTTGTATTGTTTCTACCCTCTTTCTGTTTAAAAATTTTTTCTTTAAATAAAAAAATTTTTAAAAAAAGCAAAAGGAGGAAAAAAAGTGCTCTAAAAGAGATAACTGTATTTATACTTAAGGGTGTAGGATTGATAACCATGTTACTTAGTTTTTGTTGGAACAGTGAACAGAACTATTTGCAGCCTCACTGTTTGAATGTCCACTTTGTATGCTTTAATTTTGTAACTTGAACAACTATATTCAAGAAGATAATATGTAATGTATCAAATAGTGATTTCTTACTGTTTATTTTTTTTGAAATTCTGTATTATTTCTACCCTTTTTTCTGTTTTGCTTCCCCCCTCTTTAAATAAAATTAAAAAACTAAAAAAGTCTACATTTAGCCTTCTTTAAGGCTGAGTAGTACTCCACTGTATAAAAATATCACATCTATTTTATCCATTCCTCAGTCAATGGGCATTTAGGTTGTTTCCAAGATCTGGCTATTACAAACTGTGATGCTATAAACATGGACGCACACATATTGCTGTGGTATGATGTTTTTAATTCTTTTGGGAAGATTCCAGAAGAGGAATAGTTGGGTTGAATAGGACCTCTAGCCCTAGTTTTTTGAGCAATCTCCACATTGATTTCCACAGTGTTTGCACCAGTCTGCATTCCTACCAACAGTGTAGAAAGGTTCCTTTCCCCCCACAGCCTCACCAGCATTTGTTATTCCTTGATTTCTTGATAGTAGCCATTCTTTCTGGGGTGAGGTGGAATCTCTGGATTGTGTTAATTTGCATCTCATGAATGACCAGTGAGGTTGAACATTTTTTCACATATTTATTTGCTGTTCATATTTTCTCATCTGAGAAATGCATATTCATCTTAGATGCCCATTTTTGGATTGAGTTTTTACATATGGGAAGACTGATTTTTTTTTTTTAGTTCTTTGTATGTTCTCCACAGTAATCCTTTGTCTGAGGCACATCTGGAAAACATTTTCTCCCATGTTGTGGGTTGTCTCTTCACTCTGTTGGTGGTTTCTCTTGCTGTGTGAAGGCTTTTCAATAGAGATCCCAGTTATTGATTCTTTGTGATAGTTCCTGTGAAGTCTGGGTTTTGTCTACACCAATGTCTTCAAGAGTTTTACCTACTCTATCTTCTAGCATATTTAATATTTCCATTTTAATGTTAAGATCTTTGATTTATTCTGATTTTATCTTGGAACATGATATAGTCAAGTTTTTGTCTTTGGCATGTGTAGAACCAGTTTTTCCAGCACCATTTATTAAAGAGGCTATTTTTCTTCCAGTGAATGTGTTTGACTCCTTTGTTGAAGATAAAGTGGCTTAATGTGTCTGGAGTTGTTTCTGCATTTTCTAATTTGTTTTATTATCTTTGGTACTTTCTTTTCTTTCTTTTTTTTCACCAGTACCACACTGTTTTTATCATGGTAGCTTTATAATATAATTTCAATTCAGGGATTGTGATGTTCCCTGTCTTGTTTTTGTTGTACCTGTACAACTTTGATTCAGCTTTGGTAGTTCATATGTATCTAGGAATCTGTCATTTCTTCTGAATTTTTCATCTTATTAGAGTATACATTTTCAAAGTAGGTACAGATTATTTTCTGGATTTCTGCAGGGTCTATTGTAATTTTATCCCTAATAGACATCTACTAAGTTTACTTGTTCAAAAGTTTGATTTAGTTCTAATATTTCATTATTGATTCTTTGCCTAATTGATTTGTCTTTTTGTGACAGTGGGGTTTTGAGGTTTCCCAATACAATTGTATTAGGGCTTATTTGATGTTTCATGTCCATTAGTAATTGTTTTATATAGATGGGTGCACTGTTATCTGTTGCATACATATTTATGATTGTTATCTCTTCCTCTTGGATTGTTCCCTTTACAAAGATTTAGTGACCTTCTTTATCTCTCTTAATCAGTCTTGACTTGAAATTCAGTTTGTCTACAAATAGAATAGCTACTCCTGCTTTTTTCTGAGTTTCTGTCACATGGAGTATTATTTTTCATCCTTTGATTTTTAGTCTATGGATTTCTTTTTAAATTAGACATGTTTCTTGCATGCAGTATATTGTTGGGTCTTGCTTCTTGATCCTTTCTGCCAGTCTGTGGTGAATTAAGACCATTGACATTGATGGTTATAACTGAATTATATTGATTTATACTTGCCATGTTATTTTCCTATTGTTGGCTTGCTCCTGTTTTTTTTCCCTTTCCTCTAATTGTTTGCCTTACCTGGTGAATTCCTTATGTTGGGATTCATGGAGTTATAGTCTTCATTACCTCTTTCTAGTATGTCCTTTAGAACATTTTGGAGTGCTGATTTCTTGGTCATAAATTTCCTCAGATGTTCTTTGTCATCTTATTTCTCCATCAATTTTGAAAGTTTTTTGTGATACATCAATCTAGGTTGAAAATTGTTTTCCTTTAGAACCTGGAGTACTTTACTCCAAGCTCTTCTTGACTTGAGAGTTTGTGCTGAGAAGTCAGCTATAATGCTTATGGGCTTTCTCTTATAGGTGATTTTGTTTCTTTCCTCTAACAGATTTTAGGATTCTATTCTTGTGTTGAATTTCTGGAATCTTGACTAAAGATATGCCTCATTGTAGATTTTTTTATCATTGCTAATTGGAGTACTTTATGCCTTATTTATCTGAATTGTACATTTTTTATCATTGCTAATTGTAGTACTATATGCCTTATTTATCTGAAGGTCAAATTCTTTTTCTCTGCCAGGAAAGTCTTCTGTTATGATGTCTTCAAACATTTTTTAAATGTCATTTGTGGTATCTCATACTTGTTCATTGACTATTCTTAAGCTATTCTTCTTTGTCTCATCTAGCAGCCACTGGACTGATTTCTCATGGTTCCTTTGCTATTTTTGAGAACTCTTCCTTTTCTTGGTCACTAACTGCAAGCCTGTCTTCAATATCTGAGATCCTGTCCTCACACTGGCCTAATCTGCTTCGAATACTTTCAATGGATTTTTTATTCTCCTACATATCTGATGGAGTCTTCTTTATGGATTCTATTTCTTTCCTCTACTGATCTTCCATAATTTTCTTAAGCTCATCTATTTTTCTTTTCTTTTTCTTCTCTAACGTCACTAAACATAGTGTGTATTTTGGTAATCTGTGTAGTTACCTGAGAGATTATTTCTGATTTAATTTTTTTCCCAAATCTTCATTCAATTGCTTTGTTGTTACCATTTCAGAGATATCTGATGGGAGACTTTTAGATTGTCCCACCTCATTGCCCCCTGGATTTGCCTTTGGCAAACTGGAGTATATTCGCATTTTATTTTCTCTCCCTTTTTAGTTTAATTCCTGGGGTGATGCTTGTATGTTGCCTATGGTGGATTGCTTTATTGGTAGCATTTAGGACCCTTAGGTGCTGATTATTTCTCTGAGGTAACTCCCAAGTGTAGCTGGTTTTTTGGATTTTGAATCTGTTAGAAGATCTTACCTCTTCAGTTTTTTGGAGATGAGATATTACTCATTTGGCCTAGTCCCTGGTTCTTTGGTACTGTGCCACTGTATTTTTTGTGACCCTTGGTTAATCTCAGTCATGGAATACCAGGGCCAACATCTGTTTAGAACAATTATGTCAATTTTGGCTATAGTGGTACCAATAACATCAAACATAGCCCAGAAAACAACAAACTGAGCTAACTCTTAATTTGCAACTTATAGCCATATGAAGTAGATTTGTGAGTATATAACAAAATGTAAAACAAAACAGGTAATTATATGCAATATATAAGTCTGTACTGTGTCAGTTTTGTCCTCAAGAGTTAAATTTAAAATGGATGAAGGAAAAAATAGAGAAGTGGAAGAAGAGAAAGAGATTAGAAGTAAGTTGGAGGACAAAGGGGGTTCATTCCAATTTGGGAAAACTGGTACAGAAGACTGAAGGAAAAGAGAAATGAAAGACATAAAAGGAAGAACAGAACAGAACCACATCCACGAAGAGGTTAGGAGCAACTTTCATGCTTATATAAAAACAATTATGGAGAATGAGAAAAAAAATGAGAAAGAAAAATGAACAGTCCACTCCCAGGATTCTCTTCAGGGTTATTAGTACACAACCTGTGCATACAGAGTCCCAAATCGTGCCACTGAATTCCAGCAAGCCAGCAAGTGCTTTATGGCGGAGTAGCAGAGAGTCTCAGCAGGCCTGCCCTGAGACCAGACTCACTGGGCCTGCTGCTCTCCTTCGCTGCTGAGATGCTCTGCAGAGGCCTCCAGGGCCACCAGCTGTCACCATCACCATCACTGTGACCATGTGTCCCCAGGTTCAAATAGCTCTTCTTGCATGGTGAGTCCCATCTCAGGGCAAAGGCACTGCCAGCTAACACCTTCATTTTTCTTAAAGTTTTTCTTTTTACTCTCTCTGTGAGCTTCAATTCACACTTCAGATTCTTCCTGGGTCCTGGGGACCTACTTCCTTCCTCCTAGTCTTCTTTAGGATGCTATATTCCAACATCTGGGTGGTTTTTTGGATTTTGGTGACTCTCAGAGAGGCTGTTTTCCCTGCTGCTTACCACTCTGTCATCTTCCTGGAAGTCATATACAGATCTCCTGTTCACCTTGTTATATAATTTTTCTTTGTCCACATTTTCTGTAGCTCTTCTCTAGCTGTGCATTAGTAGTATACCTTCCACCTAGGGCTTCTAATTCTGTGACACAGACAAATGACATTGCTTAACCTTTCTTGTCATGGAAGGTGCACAGGCAGGAAAGACCCTGCATCACTATTTAATTGGATTACAGCCTTTGAGGGGATGGAACATGTCTCACACACCCTCACATTTCCTTAGCCTCAGGAGTCACAAGGCCAAGTCCAGTGTTGTTAATAGGATCAAAAAATATGCTGCTTCCAGAAAAGACAGGGCTTGGGAGGATAAATAGTTGTAAAAAAATAAAGTCACAAATGATATATAATAAATCCCTATTTTAGACAATCTAAAGAGTATAAAGAACAAGGAAAAACCTTCCAACTAATTTTATAAAGATATCACAAAACGAAAACTGAAAAACAAGCAGAAAGAAAGAAATGTAACAGTTAAGCTCAGGAATACAGATACAAAAATTCCACACAAGACAACACATCATATCAGTGGTGTGTGGAAAGTAATATTTAATGACAAAGTTGTTTTATTCTCAGGGTTCAAATTATGATTAACAGAAAAATTAAACAATATATTTCATCACATTAATTTTAGAAGAAATATTATCACATTAGATGTAGGAAAATTGACTGAAGTCAATCTTTAATATTTTATTAGCAAGTAAAGAATGACTAGGTGCTATCAATATTTAATTTTTTCCATTTTCAAACAAGTTTAAGCTTGTTAAGAGTTTGCAAAAATAGTAGGAAGAATATCTGTATGTCCTCTTCAGCTTACTCAAATATTAAAATCTTAGGTAACTAGAATTCAACCATCAAAATCCCAAAAATTAATATCAGTAAAACGCTTATTAAGTAAGCACCAAACTTTCTTCAACATAATCAATTTTTCCACTAATTTACTTTTATTAACCAGAAATCAATCCATAGTCATTGATTTGGTCCTATCTCTTTTGTCTTATAATGAGACAATTTCTCATTTTATTTTCCTTTTTCTTGCATGATCTTGGTACTTTTGAAGAGTACTGGCCAGTTATTGTATAGCATGCTCTTTAATTTAAGTTTGCTTCATAAGTCCCAATAAATAAATTGAAGTTTAGAATTTTAGCAAGAATACTGAAAATACAATTTACCATTTCTGTACAACACAGTAGAAAAATTGTGATATGTACGTATGAGGCTACTATCTTTAATTGCTGATTGAATGGTGTCAGACAGGTTTTTCCACTGTAAAGATACTAATTATCCCTTTTAAAAATAGGATCTTATGGAGAAAATTTCTAATTATGTAAATATTCATTTTTATCACACATTTGCTCACTAGTTTGAATTTTCTCCCTAAGTTGAGTCCCTTAAGGATACTCAAATGCACAATTATTACTGTTCTTGCTAAAATGGAGATCTAAGGTTCCAAGGTTCTTCTTATATTTGGTCATTGAAATTCTACTGTGAGAAAAAATTTTCCTTTCTCTCCTTTTATTTGCACATTCATTTACTTGTATCATTATATAGACTTGTCTTTATTTTACTCTATGAGTTATAATCCATTTCTCTCAAAGATATATATATATATATAGTTATTAATGAATACATGCCCATAAATTGTCATGTCTATTTGTAAACATGTATTCAAATTTAAATTATCCTAAGTTTTTAATGATGCCATTGGTTCCAAGCCCAGCTTGGAATTTATTCTAGCCGCCTTATTTCCTTATTTGTAAACTACTGTCTCTGACAAGAAGTCTACTTCCTTAAGCACCTCCCTCTGGCGTGAGCCAAGAGGAGAACCAGAGAGCTGCCCTGGAGACCCGCCCACGGCCATGCTGGAACCCAGGAGGCTGCACAAAGAAGCAATTCACCTGCTGCGCTCTTGGTAAGCACCTCCCTCTGACGTGAGCCAGGAAGAGATCCCCTAGGGTCTCCTGTGAGCCTACCAGTGCGAGGACTTGGAATCAAGCATCCCATACTCCCCCCACCATTAGCAACTGGGGACAGAGGTCTGAGCATCTCTTGGGAGGATGACTGTATGCAATATAGCAAATATGGGGGATCTCCTCTATCTTCTCTTTGAAAGGAAGTGTTGTTTTCAGTTTTGTTTCATTATGATTAATTGCTTTACTCTACCTAATTGACTAGACAACTATTGTGAAGATGATGGAATATACTATGGTACCTTTTACTGTTATCCCAGTAACCTGCTGTGAAGTTTTGTACCAAATTCACTGCACTGTCTCAATTGGCTTTGTTCTGTCTTGTTCTGTTGTATTTCTACCACCTTTAAAATAAAATTTAAAAAAGAAGTCTACTTCTTTATTTTATATATATATATATATATATATATAATTATTGTCAGAATTATAACTCATCTTTGTGAAACAAAAGTTTACTAAAGAGAGCATGACACTTTCATTAGTTTTGGATTTAGCCTTGACTATGTTGTCAAATACTTGCCCCACATCATACAGTTAGTTCTGTTTATCCTTCAGTATGGCTGTGCAGGTAGCTTCAATCTTAACTGTGCATGTTGCATTTGCTGTTCCTCCTGCATCTTACTTGATGAAAAAAAAAAAAAAAAAAATATATATATATATATATATATATATATAATTTATGCATATTTACACTCCTGTAGGTAACTTGTAGTTTCCTGAGGCTACCTTAAGAAATGACCACAACTTTTATGGTTTAAACAACAGAAACTGATTTCCTCACAGCTTTGGAGGGCACCACTCTGAAATCACATTGTTGGCAGACTGCCCTCCTTTTTAGGGCTCTGGTTGGGAATCAGCTCTTTGCCTCCTGCAGCTTTTGCAGTCTCTTGGACATTCTTAGGTCTCTGGCTTGTAACCACGTCACTGTAAACACGACCTTGTCTGTCTTCACACAGCCTTGCCTTCTGTGTCTATTTGAAATGTCTCTCTGCTTTTCCCTTGTGATTGGATTTAGAGCCCATCCAGATAATTAAGGATCATATTTACACTTCAAAATTCTTAATCACATCTGTGAAGAACCTTTTTCCAAATAAAACAATGTTAACAGGATCTAGGGAGAGGGTAAGAACAAGCCTGAAGAGTTATTATCACCTCTCATGGTGACTGATCTCACTAGTTTTGGTTCATGTTTTCTCTGAGTTTTTTTCATGAATGAGAAGATACACTTAAATTTTCTTATTTCCCTTTCTTTTTTATACAAAATTAACATATAATAAACTCTTTTCTGCTTTACTTTTTAACAATATATCTGCAAAATAAATCCATATTCATTCATATGAATCATTTCAATTTTCTTTTTACAAATTATAGAACTCTGCTTTGTGGCCATACTATAATTTATTCACCCATTCTCATATTTATGAATATTTATGCTGTTTAGGTTGTTTTTAGTAATAGGAAGTTTTGAAGTGTACTGTACGTATTTTTTAACTCAGGGTATATCTTCAAGGGTAAATTCCTATGAGGACAGTAAGATCAAAAGAGGTATTTAAATGATTGATAGATAGAATTATTGCTGTTTCTGAATTCCCTTCAAAAAGAACTGCACAGATGTGCATTTTCCCCAGGAATATATAGCAGTTCCTGTTCCCAAAGGAAGGCCTCATTGCTGATTATATTGTCATACTTTTTAATATTCTATAAGTTTGATAGATAGGAAATGTTTTAATTTTCATTTCTATAATCATGACTGAGCTTGAATATCTTTTCTTATGTTTAAAGACCATTTTAATATTTATTTTTAATTGTGCTTCCTTGCATAAAGAAATTTCCATCACCATGTAAATTGTACCTCTAAATGTAAAAAGCATATTAAATGAAGAAAGAATCAAAGTATTCCATTTTAGATTAGAAATAGTAAAAAATGTTACCATCCCTTTTATTTAACATGGAATTTATCATCTTGGCTACTGAAGTAAGAGATTGAAAGAATTAGGAAGCAAGAAATAAAACCATCATTATTCATAACTAGCATCATCTATGTAGAAAACCTGAAAGAATCCATGGCTGACATATTAGAACTATGAAGGTGATTTAACAATTTTTGTGATTAAAAAAATCAAAGATCAACGTCTTTGGAAATTTCACAAAATGATAGAAAGTATTATTACATACAATGAAGAGCTAAATACAGTGTTAAACATGTAGCACAAAAATATTCAAATCCTTTACAGAGACAATTATAAATTTTATATGTTTTTTAAAGTTACCAAAGAAGATTCCAGAAAGGGAATATTTATGGGTAAAAGACACTGTAGTAAAATTTAACTGTTCTCAGGTTGACCTGTAAATCCTGTATAATTTCATTTAAAATCCTAAAAATTTATTACAGTGGAACTTGACTTGTTAACTCAAAAGTCACATGGAAGAGCAAAGTTGTTCTTGAAGAATTAAGAACGACATTGCAGCACTTAGCCTCTAAGATACCAAGACTTCTCAGCAGAGGAAACTGGAGTGGCTGATGACCATGGGAAAAGATCTTAAGTTCATCCATGCTCAGGAAAATGTACATCAAAAAAATCACTTGATAGCATTTCTCATTGATCTAGTTAGTAAAAATGGCAAAGATGGATGAGTATTTCCATAAACAGGAAGCAATAAATTTTCAGATTCCATTTTGAGATATACATCCAAAAGGAATTGCTTGATATGTAATAGTCACAGAGCAGTAGAGCAGTGTTTCCAATAGAAACATTTGTAATAATAATAAAATACTGGTTAAGAACCCAAATTTCCACCCAGAAAATAAGTTATTTTGACAATAGCAAATCTACATAGTAGTGAATATGAAAGACGTTGATCTTTACATGTCTATGTGGGTAAGTCTCAAGACATTATTGAGCAAACATCAGGTTGCAGAAAACATCATCTATTCTATACAGTTTATAAATAAGTAAAGCTAAACGGTACATTATTTATGGATATTGTGAGTGTTACTGCTGATATGTCAACTTAATTGCTTAATAAACAATGCCTAGCAGATTAGGAGAGCATGCTGGGAGGTCAGGGATGTGTGGGTACCTTCTGTGGTCACTCACACATTTCTCTCTGGTGCTGTTACCCTGCTCTGCGCCCTAGCTGTCAGGAGCTTCTCCGCTTTGTCATCCACGCCCTTCTGCTTTGGAGCCAGCTAAATGGTGCTGAATCTTTCCAAAGCATGAGCTAAATTAAATTTTTTGCTCTTTCAAATTGTGTCCAGCAATGAGAAACTAGACTAACACAGGGGCGTGATAGAGCCATTTTTCAAAAGGCAGGGAAAGATAAACACAAATTTTATGACAGTTTCCACTTCAAATATTCAGATGAGAATGTGCTGAAATCAGGAAAATTCACACAAGATTTTCAAGCACTCTTAGAATGTTTTCATTGCTTGAAATGGACATATTCTTCACACCTTATTTATATGTCGTATGTAATTTGGTGTAATATAATCTAGAAAAAAGAGAAAGACATTAATTAGAAGCATCATGACAGGTGGCATTTTGGAACTGGTTATTATCACAAGGGTGCTGATTGCACCCTGGCCCAGCCCCCACTATCATGTGCACATGAATTTGTTCACCACACCTGAATATTTTGGTTCAGAATATCATTCTTTAGGAGAAGAGAAATCTGTGCCTTGTGACAAAACCTCCCAGGTGATCTGTAATTCCTTATTAGCAGAGAGTGAACAGTTTTTTAAAAGGTAGAGAAAGAGCTGTGTATATTGTTGGGAAAAACAAAATGAGAAGTGAGTGCTGTTAGTTTCCTAATACTGAACCTTTGCATATATAAGAAAAGCAATGATATAGTAAATTTGAACCAATCAAATTTAGGAAAAGTTATGAGTTTATAGCAAAGCTAAAAAAATCATAAAAATGAAAGAAACTGCTAGATAAGATGACACATATACTTTATTAGGAGTCAATTTAATATAAGCCCAGTTTCTCACAGTTGAAAGGAGCAGTTAAGAATAGTAGACTATTTTGATTTTTAAAATCAGAGCAATACTGTGTTCTCACAGAGTGAAATTTAACTGAAGCAATAGTTGGGAGCATGTGTTCTACTCTGGCTGAGCAAGAAATGTTTCATGGTGACAAAGAAAGATGAACCTCCGGAGTTAATACTGTGAGATACTGATCTGCAGACACTGGCTAATTTGCAAGCTTCTACCTCAGGCATAGCAGGGGAGATGTCCATGCTGTGCTGAAGCTTTGGGAACAAGGTTCTGTGTGCTTTACCTGGCAGGCAGGCTGGAAGCCCAGTCAGTGTGCAGAAGAGTTGAGGAGTCCCTGGAACTTAATTGAATGTACGTTTCAATCTGGAAGAATTGTCAGTGCCTGACTCTTTTTTTTCTTTTAATGGCCGTAAAGGTAGCATTGCTCTATCCTAGTTCCATGGAATTATCCATTTCAGTCCTTATTTATGGCAAAGTATATGCATTTTTGGCCTGGAGTTGCCTTTTCATCAATCACTGCCACTATTGTGACAGCTGTGCATGCTCTGAGAAGACTAGTTCTATGGAATTTTAAAAAGTGTCATTAAGAATAAAAGGCATTGCAAGCTGAAATGAATCTGTAGAATTCTGTAGCAATCAAAGTTAAACAGCAGTCTGAGATCTCCCAGTCTTTGTAGATGTTGGGCATCCCCATGCAAAAGATTGCAATGCATGTAGTCAGGGTTTTCTCCTTGATTTTATTATGATTTTGTTATTTTGAGTAGATGCTTCTCTGATCAACATTCAGAGGAATGTGTTATGGGGATTCTCAGATCATTTGCCATACAAGCCATACAATCATTTGCTCCACAGTAAGGACCGCATTTTCCAGCCTGGAGAAGCACAGTATCCTGTGCAGTTGCATGAATCAGGAGGACGATTTGAATTTCTAGAGATTTCTCCCTGCCTTCCCCTCTATCCACTCACCTGCTTCCTAGGCTACAAAGACATGCTTTTCTTTCCCATTATCAGAATAGAATTTTGGATTTGTTGATAGAATTACTGTTACCATTAATCAAAGGTACATAAAAGGAATGAAACAATTGACAGTGATTGAGGACACTGAAGAAGAACCTGGTTATCTTTAACAAAATAAACTTTTCTCATAATAGAATCTTCACATAAAGAAACCCTAAGCGATAGCTAATATACAAGGCAAGAATGCATACATTTATCTGGAGATCATTGTTTTGTTTTTCTTTAGTCTACTTCTTTAAGCTAGGTATGGAGTGTTGCTCAGAAAAATAAAGATGTCCCCAAGGCACTCACACATGGTCATCACAGGACAGGGCGATACAGATGTGTCAAAGGTATGTCCAACATGCCACAGGCACACACACACACACAGAGGGGCGCACAAACTAGGCACAACCTGGTTGTCATTCTTACTTAGAAAACATCTATGAACACTGTGGTCTTTAATTGTGATATGTTAACTGTAGTTGAGTAAAAACATCTAGCAGAATACTCTACTTCTGGATATGCCTATGAGTGAATGACATGCAAGCCAGTAAGTCGAGGGGAAGACCCACCCAGATGTGGGCAATCCTAACCAATAGGCTTACAGCCTGCATGGACTAGCAAGAGAAAGAAAGAAGTGTTCCATTTTCAAAGCATACCAGTCTTCATCAGTGCCGTTGGACATCTGTCTCCAATTTCTTCAATCTTCCAGTGAAGACTTGCACTGGTGACTCTAGGGTCAGCTTCTGGCCTTTGACTTTGCAGGGATGCCGCATTCTGGGTCCCTCCTGTTCTGTGGCTTGCCTTCTCTTGGGTTGAGTAACTAATGACTTCCCCGTGCACAGAAGACCACTGTGGATCCTTCCACCTCTGACATTATAAGCCTACTTAATAGGCCTTCCTCCTAGCATAATTATGTGTATATTTTCTATTGCTTCTGTTACTCTAGAGAACCCTAGCTAGTACAACCACACACCACATTGCTACCTGCTATCTAAACAGTTCAAAGATATGTCCAAAATGGAATTCTGTATTTCTGTTTCCCTATTATCCTCCAAACCTAGAGTTCTCATTCTTCCTTATCTAATGGTATGAATATTGACACTATCCATTCAAAAACTTGAGAGGAAAATTTAAATTTCTCTTTTGAAGAAAAATCTCTTCCATTTCCTTTCAAAATACTTTTTGTTCTATGACAAACATGTATCTATAATCTCATCCTGTGTTTATCTTCACAATATTTCCTCAGGAATACCAAAGTAACCTCTTGTCTGTCCAACTCCACTCTTGAAAACTTATCTCCTCCTTGCCTTCTTCACCCAAATCTATCTCTTCTGCAGCTATTGTTTTGTAAAAAGCATGTAAAAGCATGCCTTCCTTGCATGGCATGGTTTAAAGTTTCCTCTTTGTTCTTCCAGTGTTATCTTGAGTGCTTAAGTCTAGCTTGACTTGAATAATCTAGCTTCTTTGAATAATAATATTCAAAGCCTTGAATAATCTAGCTTCTGCTTCCTTCAGCTGTTTATCTCCCACCTTCTTCACTATATAACAGGCTGTGATCAAAAAAGACTAATTTCATCAGTGAATGAATATGGAAGAATTTAGAGTCCTTTCTGCTCTGTCCTGTCTTGCTTTGATTGCATTTGTTATTCATCTTCCTAGGTTAGATTTATCTTCTGAGTGGCAGCTAAACTTTCATCTCACGTGGATCCCTCTGGCCTCCTCTTCACCAACTGAACTACTAGTAGCACCCTCATGCGTGTCTCACATGATTACATCGATTATCTCGGTCCCACTAGTGTGTGTGAGCTCCTTAAAAACACTGTCACATAAAGAAAACCCACAAACTGGGGAAAAAAAACTTAGTGAACTGTCCCTCAGACAAAGGATTTCTGTCTAGAACTCATAAAGAATTAAAAAAAATCAGACCCCTGAAATTCAAAGACCCAATCCAAAAATGGGCATCCAAGATGAACACACAGTTCTCAGATGAAGAAATATGAATGGCAAATAAATACATGAAAAAAATGTTCATCATCATTGGTCATTAGAGAAACGCAAATTCAAACCACACTGAGATTCCATCTCACTCCCGGAAGAATGGTCAGGATCAAGAAAACTACCAACAACAAATGCTGGAGAGGCTGTGGGGGAAAAGGAACTATTCTGCACTGTTGGTGGGAGTGTAGACTGGTGCAGCCACTGTGGAGGTCAGTCTGGAGATTCCTCAAAAAGCTGGGATTGGAAGTCCCATTTGACCCAACTATTCCACTCCTAGGCATATTCCCAGAAGAACTGAAAACATTATACCTTAGTGATATATGTGCACCCATGTTTATAGTGGCACAATTTGTAATAGCCAGATCTTGGAAACAACCTAAGTGCCCATCAGATGAGGAATGGATTAAAAAAAAGTGTGGTATTTTTATACAATGGAGTACTACTCAGCTATAAAGAATGATCATATTGAGATATTTATAAATAAATGGATGCAACTTGAGATCATACTCATAAGTGAAATAAATCAAACTCACATGTATAAATATCACATAGTCTCCCTAGTGTAAGAAAAGGTAAGAATACATAAGATTCTATGGTAATCATGGATCCCCATTATATTGCTTTGAAGACTTATAATATTTTCATTCATTGGTTGGAATGGTTTTCTTCTGTTTTATTTGACCTTATTATGTGTGATGGTATGAACAGCTACTTTGAAGAGAACAAGATGTTATGGCAGCCATTGCTGATTTAAAATCACTTGTCACATATTCTGTTTATTTCTTCCATGGTACTCATCACAATTTGAAATAATATTGTATGTGTGTTTTGGCTTTGCCTATTTTAATTTATTTCTTCTTACTAGAATATAAGCCCCACAAAGGAAAGCATTTTGACTATTCCACTCCCTTCCATGTCCTCAGTGCCTTGCTCAAATAGAGGCCCAATGAATTCTTGCAGAATGAATGTGGAAGAATTTAGAGTCCTGATGCATCAGTCCACAGGGAAGTCTGGTCGATATAGTAAAGTAGGAGCAATAAAAATATGTACAGTAGTCATTACTTATTGAATGTACTTTTATGCCAGATATGATTCTAACCACTTTATGTACATTATCTCACTTAACCTTTTCAACAGCCCTACGAATCAGGTATTATTGTAGCTGATGCAGTAGAGGTTCGGAGAGGTTAAAGAAGTTGTCCAAAATATCACTGACAAATGAAAGAGAAGAGCTTCAGACTTAGGCCTGACTTTAGTGGTACACTAAAGTGGAAGTTGCATGTAGCTTTCCCAAATGTTACCTGAAGAAGCCATTGGTGATGTGTTAAGCCAGTTGACACAGTGGCCATTCTGTTGGAATCCTTACCATCTGCATCATTCCTTAAGAACTTCCATTTGCATAATTAAGCCATTGTACACATACTTGTCAGGCTGTTCACTAAATTAGTTCATTTTCACCACCCTCTTTACCTAATCCAGAATATTACCCAGGAGAAAGGAGCACGAGAGGACTGAGTTTGGTAAGTGCGATGCTGGCAAAGAGTAACCTAGAAGCTTAATCATGCACAAGGAGAAAACACTGGGAAACCTCACAGGGAAGGAAAAGGATAGATGATTAAATATTTATACACATGCATTTTCCCAAATATTTGGGTCCACAGGTTAAAATAAAATGATCAGGGACTTTATACCAAGAGTGAACCCACATGAAGCTATGCAGTTCAAGTTTTACTTTTAGCCCACTGAGGTATTACTTGTATTTTGCCTAGGCAGGGGTAAGGAGAGCTGACTTGCTCACATTTGATCTGAAGTGGGAAGCCTGGCTTGAGAGACCTCTCAGCTCTGGGGGAAGTGCCTCTTACAAGATGTGGTAACACAATGTCCTCTCCCTCAGACCCCGACTCCTAGAACCTATGAAAATGGTGCCTTATAAGGCAAAGGACCTTTGCAGATGTGATTAAAGTTCACATGAAACGAGACCTGGAAATGAGAAGCATATATAGGAATATGGGGAAGGGAAGTCTACTCACGTGGTCTTTAGAAGCAGAGACCCTTTCCCAAATAAATCAGAGGTAAACACAACTGTTAATAAAGCGTCAGAGAATCTTGAGGTTGCTCGCTTTGAACGTGGTGGTGGTGGGGAGTCGCATGGGCCTAGAAACACTGGCAGCTTCCAGAAATTAGAAAAAACAAAGAAATTGGTTTCCCCTAAGCCTCCAGTGAAGCCTCCACCTTGATATTAGCCCAGTGAGACCTGCGGCAGACATCTGACTCACAACTGTAGGATATTACCTTTTTATTCTTTTAAAGCTACGAGGTGGTAATTTGCCATGGCAGTTATAAAAATTAATATACAGTAAATTAGAGTTTAAAATTGGTATTGTATAGAAGGAATGAAAATGGAGTACATTTTAGTAGCTCTGGTTGAAAGATCTGTATACTTCACCACCAGTAGAGCTCCCTCAAGGGCAATCGCGTATCATTGTGTGAGCATCGGTCATCTCACTGTTTCAGAAACTTGGCCAAATTTTAAAGCCCAAGTGCCACAGCTCCTATTTTACACACACATGCACACACGCACGCATGCACGCACACCAAAACAAACAAAAACAACCAACTTTGTCCTTTGCCACCTGACAGGCAAAATTTCATGACAGAAGCTATGGTTCTGATAATATCTCACTGATTTTGCCTGTTTCGTACCTGGCAAGATTAGCTAATATTTCATTGTGATCACAAATTTGGAGTGCCAAATGAATATTCAGAATTTTACTAATAAAAATTGAAACACAAGTTTTATATGTGATCTGTGTTTCTATGGAGCTTCTGGGTTTTAGTTCATTTCTTATTTGCTTTTAAGGGTACAAAAGGCAATTATGTTTCAGCTCATTCATCACGGAAGGTATGATCTTTATGATTCATCTTCTGTCCTTCCCCGGAAGAAAACTGAAACTAGCTAAACTGGAAATTAGAACTGTTATCAGCCTCGAAACACTTAATTAAACAATTCATTTGATTACTTCTAATTAGATTGGATTAATCTTCTTAGTTCTGCTCTTTTATTAGTTAGGAAAGACTAGGCTATGCTGTGGTAATCAATTCTCAGTGATTAAACACAGCAAAAATTATTTCTGATTTAAAGTCTGTAACCTGCTACAGCAATCAGTGTTCCTGTTGCTGCACAGATTACCTGCTCCCATAACCTAAAGGAAGAGATGGGTAACTTGTCTCACATTTTAAGATGATTCAGTCCATGGTCAGCTGGCTGCAAGGCAGAAACAACACAGTGAAAGGGAGTGATGGTGTAAAACCGCTCAGTTCATGACAGCTGGAAAGTGGAGCTGGGAACAGAGTAGTAGAGGAAGGAGTGAAGGGCTGTAAACACACACCAAGTCACACCTCCATGATCCAGCCAGACACTACCAGAGTTGTTCTGTACCAATCACTGCCCCAGGGGATCCTAAAGTCAATCAAATTAACACGCCCACCTTAAGCTTCAGACTGTCCCAAATCTGTTTTTCACATATAAGGAATAAAAAAATTGAGATGTGTTCAAAAGCGGGACCCATTATGTCATCTCAAGAACTCCATGTGTCCTTAGGCAAAACACGGGACAGAGCAGGATGGTCCAGGTGTATCAGCTTTTAAATACTTAGTTTAAAAAGGTTTTAAACACTTTGTTTGTTGCATTTGCCTTATATAGAAATTACATGGACTCTCTAACTTTATGGATAAGCACAAAGATTTATAATGCAGAAGTGTTTGCTTTTGGCTTTAAGTTTTGATACCCAGTTTCACGAATAATTCCTATGACCTGTAAACTTTAAGCACAACAAATGCTTTAAGTAATACTTTCCAATAAAGCACCAATCTGACTGGCTTTCTGGTAAATCTCAAGCACAAAGGAGGAAAGTTAAGAAGGAGCTGCTAAATGTGAAACTCAGAGGTGTGAATCATAGAAAACAGAAGATACGTAGAATTCAAAGAATCTTAAAAAATAAGATCACATTCTGTTCCTGGGGGTTAGAACACTGATACATACTTAGGCAGTGTCACAATTCAAACCACAGCAGTACCCGAAGTCGTGTAGCCATTAATTGGCAAGAGTCTTACACCAATCTTCTAACTTCAGTGTGATGCATTTTCTTCTAAAGAAGCATTTCTTAAAATATGGATACTGTGGTCCGAAGTGCTGGAGCACATGCCCATATGTCTGTGGTAAGATTCAGGTTTGAGGGCCTCACCTCAGGGTTACTGAATCGTGTATTTTGAAAGTGAGAATTTTGAATTTTACTTTTTAATATGCAGTAACATTTACAGCTTCAGTGTAAAGTTTTGTGAGTATTAACATCTGTAGAGACTCAAGTATTATTACTGTAATCAGGAAATAGAAGAGTTCTATTCACCCCAAAACATCTCTCGTGCTAACCCTACTCTTAATCCTATATCACTGGTCTCATTTACCATAGTTTTATTTTGAGACTGGCTTTCTTGTCTCCTCATGATGTCTTTGGGATTCATAAGGGTCGTTGCTGCCAAATATTATTGCTTTACCCATTACAGGATAGTTAGATTATTTCTGAGTTGAGACAGTTATGAATAAAGTAGTTACATAAATATGCATACAGTTGTTTTAAAAGCATAACATTTTGCTTCAGTGGGGTAAATACCTAAGAGTGGGTTTGTTGTGTACTAGGAAAAAGTACATCTAATTTTATAAAAAATTACTAAATTATTTTCTAGAATAGCTGTACTGTTTTGCTCTTAAATCTGATTTTTTAACAAGTGCCCTGGGAGATTCTTAGGCATGGGATAGTTTAAGAACACCTACATAATGACTCCAGTGGTTCATCTGAAGAACAAATCACTTAGCTAATAATGACAAAATTCATGCAAAAAAGGAGTTGTTTTTTTCTAAGGGAGCATTCACTTTCTACATCAAGTAAATTAGAATTCATGTACAAATTCTATTATTTGTACTTTTCACTAGTTTTTAGCATGCTCCTCCAAAGACAGGAATACAAATATTCACAAACAGTATGCCTTCATGTCTAATAATAACCTTGTTACCAAAATGCTTATTGGAGCAATTTTTAAATGTACCACCTTAAATATACACAGAGAGTGGAGATTATGTATAAATAGCTGTGCTGAATAATTAATCTAGATTTCCTCTAGCAGTATATATTATTTATAAAACTGTCTCAGGTATGTTTCTAATTTTTAGAAATTCCTTTGGCAAACAGGACAAAAGCTGAATTGAGAATTACATCAATATAAATATAAAGTCATGATAATCCTTGGTTTTAAACATCTCTTACAGACTAAAATTTCTCTTTACTGCATATAAGCAATACAATTGACCAGGGGAAATCATACCTAACAAACAGACCCTGTACATATGATTAGGCTAACATTAAACCTCAGGAAGAGTCACAAACAAAACACAGTTGCATCAGCTAAAGTTTATTAAAGGCCAGCTAAACCAGGTGTGGTGGCTCACGCCTGTAATCCTAGCACTCGGGAGGTTGAGACAGGAGGATTGTTGCGAGTTTGAGACCAGCCTAGGCTACAAAGTGAGCTCAAGGCCAGCCTGAACTGCATAGAGAGACCCTGTCTCAAAAAAAAAAAAAAAAAAAAAAAAAGGCCAGCTAAAATCATTAAAATAAAATAACCTAAAGCCCTTGCTGCACTCTGGGTAATATGGCTTTCTACCTGTATTACTGGAATCAATTTGTAACCATGCATATTCTGCAAAGTAATTAGTTAATTGTTTGACGATACAGAGGGAATGGAAATCTTTGTGTACAATGTGGTGACTGAAAAATATAACTTGTAAAATGGACTCCTGGTAGAAATATATTCTGGAATATGGCTGTGGGAAACTCTACCATGGCATAAAATTTAAAATAAGGAGAGATTGGTTTCTCCTTAGGTATGTATTTTGCAGATCTCATCATTGCTTGCATTATCCAAATTACTTCCATCTATGCTTCCTACCCTTAAATTTGGAACCAACTAACATCATCAGAAATTGCCCACACCAACTGGCTTGTTGCATTTTTAGAGGAATAATTAATGAATACAAAGTGCTTTGGAAATTTAATATGCTATTTAAGTGCTAAAAAGGTTGTTACTCAATGAAAAGATCTAATCATTGTAATAAATTAAACTTCAGTTTTCTATTATCAGGTTGTATTTTTACAAAGAGTTGAATATTGATGGGACCTTTGTTTCATAAATTTCAATTTTCATTCTCTTTTATCATGAATGTTTACAGTATCACCCATGAGTAGCTGCTAAATCCCATCAGAAGGATTTTTGTTGCTTTTACTAGTTTTTAAATTTTTTAAGTTTATTTTATTGATACATTTTAGATACACAAAATAACATTCATCAAAGGGAATTTTTACCTGTACGTGATATATCTACTTTTTAGACACTCTACCTATGTAGTACAGGCTGAGCACTAACTCACTATGTAGTCCAGGCTGACACTGAACTTTTGGTGAGCCTCCTGCCTCAGTCTCCCAAGTGCTGGGATTACAGGCATGTGCCACTATGCCTGGTGTACATATGCCTTATGTATGTGATATCATTTTCATTCTTTTGTTTTTTTCATTCCTCTTCCCTCTCTTCAACCCTCCTCCTCCTCATTTATAATGCTTTGCTTCCCTTTTTTCCTTCTATTATCTTTATTTTTCTCTTTCCTTCCTTCTTTTCCCCTCTCTCCTCCTTCTTGCCTTTCCCATTTTGGCTTTTTTTTTTTTTTTTTGAGACATGATCTTGCTACGTAGCCCAGAGTGCCCTCAAACTTTCAATGATTCATCTACCTCAGCCTCCCAGGTCTGGGGTTACAGGTGTGTGCCACTGCTCCCAGCTCATTTGAACATTTTCTTCCCATTTCCCAATGTTTATTATACATTTTGGACCTGATTGACACTTCCAGTTTCTCACACTAGAAAAACAATGCAATATTTAAACATGTGTATTTGATTTATTTCACATAAAATTATGTTCTCAAGGTATATCCTTTTAACTATAAGTGTCTCAAGTTTATCCTCCTTTATAGCAGAGTAGTATTCAATTGTATAAAAAATATCACATCTTTTTTATTCATTCATCCATTGACAGGCTTTTGGGCTGTCTCTAAGATTTAGCTATGACAAACTGTGCAGCTATAAACATAGAAGTGCACATATAACTGTGGTATGATGCTTTTAACTCTCTTGAGATGATATCAAGAAGAGAAATAACTGGGTCAAATGAAACTTCTAGTTTTAGTTTTTGAGGAGTCACCACACTGATGTCCACAATTGTTGCATCAGTCAATACTCCTACCAGCAGTGGAGAAGGGTTCCTTTTCCCACAGAGCCTCCCCAGTTTTTCTTGTTGATTGATTTCTTAATGATACCCATTCTTTCTGGGGTGAGATGGAATCTTAGTGTTGTTTTAATTTACACCTCTCAAATGACCAGTGATGTTAAACATTTTTCCATATATTTATTTGCCATTTGTACTTCTTTATCTGGGATGTGTGTTCATTTCAGATGCGCATTTTTGGATTGGGCCTTTAAATTTGGGAGGTCAGTTTTTTTTTTTTTTTAGTCTTTTGTATGTTCTAGGTGTTAGCCTTTTGTTTGAAGAACAGCTAGAAATAATTTTTTTTCCACTCTAAAGTAAGGTTGTCACTTTACTCTGTTGGTGGTTTCTTTTGCTGTTCAAAAAGTCTTTAATGAGATGAGATCCCATTTGTTGATTCTTTGCATTATTTCCTCTGCAATTGGTATTTTTTCATAAAGTCCAAAAATCTTCATTTCTATTTCAAAATTCAATTTAATCTTACAAGACTTTTTTTCTGAGAAGCTATTACAGAAAGAATAAAATAAGTATTCACATTTTCACTCTTTCAACATCTTCTGCAATTTTTGATGGCATCATAGTAAAATTTTATTTTTGTTATAAAAATGTAATTATTCTTCCTTAGGTAATCACTAAATACTAGTAAAGTTTGGATTAGCTACTTAAGGCTAAGCAACACAAGTCTATGGCCATAGGACAAGACACATAGATAGAGCTGAATTAAAGCATTCACAAGAGAAAAAAAGTGATTAAAATAAATGAGTTCAGCTATAAAGTCTGGTATAGTGGTAAACATTATGTTTGTGAATGATATGAAATAAAATTCTACTGTAAGCAAATTAAAATCTCCCTATCCACACTGAAATTATTGCTGAAATGAAAAAAGCCCAGATTATAAAATATATTGCATTTATAACTATTTAAATTATATTCATTTCTGCCTTTCAAAGAATAACCTTAAAACTAGGAAGCTAAGACCATTTAATCACAGAGTTAGCTGAAAAAATAATCTTAGTTATTTCTTGTGGCAGGGACAAAATACATAACATTCACAAGTTAAAGAAGGAGCGTTTTATTTAAACTCACAGTTTATATACAACTCAGCCCATATTTAGCTGGCTCCTAGGTTGGGTGGTATGCCAGAGGTGAAAGATTTCAACAGGAAGCAGTGAGGCTTTCTTCTTTCCCTTTTTATTCCATCCAGGCTACAAGTCTATTGGCTGGTGCCACCCAACCCAGGATGGGTCCTCCCTGTTCAGTAAGTCCATCATCCATACCCTGAACTCTACTAAACCAATCAGTGGACTAATCCATTATCACATACCCATGAGCCAGTTTCACACTCCTGTGATCCAGGAACTTCCAAAAGCCCCAACTCTGAGCACATGAGCCCTTAGGGAGACACCTAGGTATAAACCATAACAGTAAGGAAACGAGCTATTTAATTTTCTTGCAGGGAGAGATGGGACCCATAGGTAAAGTTGGAGTAAGGGACATGGGCTCTTTTAGAAAGGAGGAGAAAAGTAGTTTCTGTGACTAAGGCCAGACAGTTTCTGACTTTACTTTTGAAGCAACAATCCCACCACCCAATAGATAACCTTGAACTAATTTTCAAAACTGTTTCCCTACCCCTTTCTGGTTTGAATAACCCGAAGCATCCCTAAATTGTGTGCTATAATTACCTTAACACATTGTACTATCTTATAATCTGAGCAACAAACCCATTAAATGTAGACCATCTGCATGGGTGGAGATGGCCCCTATCCCATAAAGAAATGGACTACTTACTGCCCTACACCAAACAGCCTTCCAACTCTGGGCTCCCCACTTCTTGGAGCAACTTTGAATCACTTCTGCAATAAAACTATATTTGCTTTGCTGCAATAAATCTACTTTTGCTTTGCACTGTGACTTCTGACTCCTTTTCCTTTTTCTATTTCAGAGAAAGAGACAAGCCCAGAAAAGTTCAAGGATGGGTTGGTGACCAGACCCACTGGGTGCAACATTCTTATGTCTGAATAAAAATTCATTGATTCAACAGACCAAGTTCATATGTGTTCAAATGATCAGCAGAGAGAATAGTTTACATATCCACAGCAAACAGAAAATATCAAGACAATGACAACATTCATAAAAAAGAATCTATGTAAAATTTCAAAGCTTGTTAGGGCAAGAGTGCTAAAAAATGAAAACATTACTCTGGGAAATTGGTCCATGTTGCTAAGTAATTTCTGATTTTCATGAAATCTAAGATGTCATTGATTGGAAGACATACTATTATTTTATATATGACTAAGCAGTAAAAATTGCTAGCAATTTATAATTTTAGGAACTCCAGAAATGAAAAGAGTGTACATTAAAGAATAAATATGGCATAGTGTACAAAGTGCCAATTGGGGACAATAAATATGGATCAGATTAAAACAACATCAACAAACACAGTGTTTGGTGAATATCACAGGCCAAATGAAAGAGACCAAATGGCCAAAATCAGAACTCTTTGAGCAATAGTACAAATCAAGTGGTATTATATGAGCATCTAAAGTATAAAATAGCTATCAGGAATCTACACTGACATAAATGATAAATAAACAAACAGGAGAGAATGGAAAACCTGCCATGCAAGAAAATTCCAAGTAATTAGTGGAGATACCCGGTCCAGAGGTGGGACATAAGTGGACAATGGGCATAATGACTTCTTTCCAGAAAGCACAGCATGGGAGGGATATAAAGAATAAGTTGGCAATGGAGAAAACTGACAACTTGTACCCCAGTAAGGTGCTCAAAGTCAACATCAGCAGTAATGAGACCTTAGATAGAATATATTCTAACAGGATGTGAAGAAATGGAACTTCACTTCTGCACCATTCTGTGGTCCTCCTCCCTCAAACCCATAGCTCTGGTTAATCATGGTAGAGACATCATCAAATCCCAAAGAAGAAGAATATACTTGATCTGTGCTCCTCAAATCTTTCAAAGTCATCCATCCAGGGCATATCCGGAGGAAAGTCTAGCAACTACCTGTTACAGATTAAAAACTGGTGGTCAACTTAACACCAGCGGAATTAAATCAGCATGGTGCTGAGCATAGATGGTCCACCTGAGGAAAGTTGCCAGCATAAAAGAGATGTGGAGAAGAGCTGGGCATTGTGGGTTTCTCTAAGTGTTGCTGTTCTGAGTCGTTGGTTCTCCTGGTGGAGCTCGTCATGACTAGCTTCCGCAGTGTGAGTTCGACCATTGTCATTGGAGGAGCTCGGGACTTTGTTGGTGAGAGTGGCTGTGGTTCACTTTAGGGGAATTCTAGTCCTCACATTGAACACCATTTCCTGGCTCTGGAGGGGAAGATGTGTGCCGTTTAATCTCCAGAAGAAACTTGTCATGCTGGTTTTCTGGCACGTATTCAACTGTTCTTATCGTGGCGGGGGGAGCTCAGATGGCTCCATGTCACTGAGGATGGCTGTAGTACTTTTCAGGGAAGCTTTGGTTCTCAGCTCCAGTGTAGAACCCTCAACCTACCAGCACAGCTCCTTCACCCCACTGGCATAGACTTTCTAGCTTCCACACTGATCTTTGGGCCTTCCCAGTGCAGATCTGTAAAACAGACTGTCGTGAGTCCTTGTCATGAACTCTTGACCTCCAGTTGGATTTATGGAAAGCACTGTCATTGGTTTTAGATCTTCATGTGGACTCTTGCAGGACATTGCTGTGGATCCAGGCCTGTGGCTGAATATTCTGGGTCTTTAGTGTTGTGGACAGATTTCCTGCATTTTCTGTGTTTAACTGTGGGTGACCATCATAAAATAATATTGTAAATTCTATATCCTGATTCTAATTGTTCTCACAACCCCTGACTACAACACTACCTGATGTGGGTTATGTCTAGATGTCCCCGCAAAGTCTCAGACAGTCATAGGAGGGGCTATTTCACAGGTGGCTGGATCTTGAATGTGTAATTGATTCACCGGTGCAACGCAAGGATTAAGGATGCTTAGGTTAAGGGTGGGTGATTACTAAATCAGTCCACTGTTTGGTTCGGCACTGCCCTAATTCCAATAGCCTGGATAGAGTATGAAAGTGAAAGAAAAAAGCTGCTAAGGTCCCTCACTTACCTTGCTGCCTTCTGCCTGCTATACGCAGTTTTCTTTCTGCAGTGCCCATCTGCCACGTGCCCCTGCCTCAGAGTCAGCCAGCTGTGAATTGAAACCTCTACAAACTGTAAGTTAAATAAACTTTTCCTCCCTTAACTTGTGGGTACTGTGTATTTTGTCCCAGCAATGAGAAAAGTAACTGAGAGAATGTCATAGGCGGGAGGAGCCCAAGGAGACGCGATGACTAAATGACAAGTAAATGTAATGTTGTATCCTGGATGAGACCCTGGAGAAGAAAAATGGCATTAGGTAAAAAAGAAAGGAGATCTGAACAAAGCGGAAAGTTTAACTTGTAACAAATGCACCTTACCAACCTAAGATATTGAAAATAGGTAAAAATGGGTTTGGATCTCTGAACAATAGTTGTGGTTTTCTATACCTTTAAAATTATTCTAACATTTAAAAATTTAAATATGCATTGAAGAATCAAAATGTAGTGTCTAGAGCACTGACTGGAAAGTTAACATTGGTTTTCCATTTGGGAATGTGATATTGATTCCTACATTTACAACTAACAGGTCCTTAATGAGTTTGCCAACAATAATTAATGAGTAGGTTATTTCATGTTGTGAATGCAAGTAAAAGAGATAGTTCTTATATCCTCTGAGCTTCTTCATTTTTTAAAGCATCATGCTAGGGATTTAATTATTAAACAATCACATCAAATTTATGAGCTTATTTTTTAGAAAAAGAAAAAGAAAAAAAGAAAAACCAAGATCTAATATGTTCAGAAACACAACTCTATTAGTTTTCTAAGGTTGCCAAAACAGAGTAGAGATGGCTTAAAAACACACACACTTATTTTCTGATTGCTCTGGAGGATAGAAGTTTGAGTTTAAGGGATTGGTAGCTCTATTTCCTTCCCAGCCCCTCTCTGAATCATAGACAGTAACTCGCCTATAATAAGGACTAGTCACATGAAATCAGATCTATACATAAATGACCACATCATGACCTCTTTAAGAATGTCTTCAAACATTGTCACATTCTGAGACACTGGGGATCAGGACATCAAGATATGAATTTTGTGGAATAACTATTCAACCCAAAATAATGTCTAAATTGGTCTCTTTGCCCTGTCCTCCACCCCACTGATGAAGCTGTAACTCCAATCTAGGTTTATACACTCTGAAGTCTGTGCTTATTTCTTCATCATAACCTTACTGTCATTAACCATGGCTTCCTAATGTCTCCCTGAATTCAGGCAGCTTTGTTTTTGCTTTTGGTTTAGATATTAACCCATAAAGAGCATTTAATTTTAAATCAGAAGTTGATGCCACAGTGGTATAATAGATTCCAACTGGGCAGAACTAGATTTAGATAATTTTTGTGCTTTTACCTACCTCTGCAATCTCCCAAGATTTTAAGGTAACATCAAGTGGGATTATACATAGTCTGAAACACTTAACTAGAAACAAAATACTATTGGCATTACCTTTTAACAGTATTATAGTAATAACATTATGGCAATTCTATATATTTAGTATGCACAGTAACTATATGAGGATTACAGTGAGGTATTCTTTAAGAATTTGAATGCAAAATAAATGATTGCCTTTCCAAAGTTAAACTTCAAAGTTATTGTATCTCTTCTAGCAGCAGGAATTGATGTAATATGACTGGAACTATTAATACAGCTAAAGGAAGGATATGTCACTCTGAGGTAGGGGGTTAGAGAATCCATGGGAGCTTAGAAAAAGGAGCCTCAGAGATATATATTGCAGAATCCAACAGGGCACTTTCAGGGACCAGGGATACAAACCAGTAGAATTTAAAAAAATTTAAATTCTCTTTGCCAAATTCCCAACTGTAGGATTAATACTTGGACCTGTTTGAATCTTAAACTATAAAATAGTCACACATTCCAATGAGTGGCTGAGAACCAATGTTGCATGACTACGATGTGATAGGGGTGCGTATGAGACTGCAGGGGCCTGCCATGCTAACTGGAGTAGTAAGTAGCCTGCTCTTTGTTTTTGCACTGTAAGTAAACAGACTGTCATGAACTTAGTTAACTAAGTTACATGTGGGTTCAATATCTGTTTACTTAGTCTGTTTCCTATTTCTCAAAGGCTGTGAGCCCAATGCATTTACTTATAAGAGCTAAGATACAGCAAATAAATATATAGAATAGAATGCCTAAGTAAATTTAAATTTCAGATAGAGTGAATTTTTTTAAAAGTATAAGTATGACCTGGGCAAATTTTGGGATATGCTTACAACAAATATGTTGATTATTCTTTTGAAATTCAAATTTAAATAGTTATTCTATATTTCACCTGACAACCATAGAAAGATCTCTTTTGATCCAATTTCTAGTTTTAATGTATTTAAAAACATTAGCACAAATTCTGGCGCATAAACACTATTTTAAAAACTAGCATATTCTAGTTTTTTTATTGAAAGAAGTTGTAGTAAGTGAAACACAAAGAACTAGATGATGATAGTCCAAAATCTTTCATAGAATTTTTTTTACTGCTCTCTGGGGCTGACTCAAGGTAGAAACTAACTATAAATACTGAAGTTTTAAAAATTCTTTCAAATTCAGATACACACTTAAATCAGTTTCCTTTAGCAGAAGAGGACAAGCATACAGAATGCAAGGATAATGGTGGGTTTCTATGAGCTGCTCCAAATTTCTGTAAGCAATTGACCTTCAGGGGGAGAAAAACATCTTTTGCTGTCATCCTATGGACACGGCTGATATCCTTTAACAAAAGACAGATTAATAAAAGGAAAGCATACAGATTTATTGAACATAATTTCTTTTTTCTTTTTCCTTTCCTTTCCTTTTTATTTTATTTCATTTTTGAGGGTATTTAACCTTTACACAAGTGGACTGTTGAATCTTCATGCCAGTGGACTGTTGTGGGATAATACCTCAAAGGCAACAGTGCTGAATTTACAGAGATCTTAGTTTATATGAATTCACAAGTGAGAAGTAGAAAACATGTGACCAAACGTTACATAATTGGTTCCATGCATTAAGTCATATATTGAGAGGCACATCAGTCTTGAACAGATCTGTTGAATCAAAGGATTTGTTTATCATAATATAGAAACACTCCAAGAAGTGGGGGTGGGGTTTATGGAGTGAGAATGTTAAAGGCATTACCATAATATAGAATCATTCTGGGGAGGAAGCTCTTACAGAGTTAGCATGGTTAAAGGTGTCCTTGATAGCCCAGGGTACCTTAAGCTACAGACAATTACTCTGACTCAGTGCTTATTAGAGGTATGCAGCTGGGCTTTATACACTGTCAAAGTCATTTGAATTCTGCAGAAACAGCAGAACAGGAACTTGGTCAGAGGCCACTAATTGATCATGAAATACCTGTAAGTTTCCTATTTTATAAATGTGTTCTTCCATTATAATTGTGCCCCAACATTTCCCCCTGTTTCTATTATAGGGCAGAATCTTCTCATTTAGTTTCCCCAGTTTCTTCAGTAGCAAAGAGCTGATAGGATGGAGTAGCTTATAAAAGAAATTGGTGGTACATAGCTTTAAAGCATCCACTCAGAAAACATGTAACAATTGGGAGCTCTACACTTTGAACTTGCATTTGAAATTTCCAATGTCCTGAATTTCTATATACTCATAGAATCTATAAGCAAATCTTATATCTGCATTTTTTCTGCAGGTGTAGACAGTCGAAAGTAAGCAACCCAAGATCAATACTTACAAAATAAAGAACAAAGGCAACCTTTTTAGTAATCTCCCAGCCTGCTGGAGTTGCAACCCAGAGGATGTGGAACTAGGCAGCAGGCAGGATAACTATACATTGAATCTACAACTCAATAAAACAAAGCAAGGTGCCCAGCAAAATAGTTATACCAATGTAAACGAGAAAGAAAGTGGCTTTTGGGGGGACCTTTTAGTCCTCTGAGAATATAACCTG
The DNA here is from genome assembly GCA_004027455.1 of Hydrochoerus hydrochaeris. Classification (NCBI taxonomy): domain Eukaryota; kingdom Metazoa; phylum Chordata; class Mammalia; order Rodentia; family Hydrochaeridae; genus Hydrochoerus; species Hydrochoerus hydrochaeris. The sequence continues at coordinate 53,294 of PVLA01004557.1, read as the reverse complement.
GTGTCCTGTAGCAAGCACTAAAATAAGTGGAAAAAAAACGAATCAAAACCCAACCAGAGTAGCAGAACATCAGTCAATTAAGACGGGCACCACCATGCACATTGTCCAGTCAGTCTTCAGCCATGCATTGATTTGCCAGCTTCCAGAGTGGCTGAAGCAAGGCTTTGAGTGTGTTTTCTCTTTAGGTTGGTCTTTAGTGGATCTGACTTGTCAGGACAGGCCTCCCAGCAGCAGTCAGGATGAGCTCACTTGATCCTACAGTGATGCATCCAGGGCTGGAGTTTTGCTATTTTTCTTATGAGGCCTTCTTGGTCTTAGCAGGAAATTCCTTTTACCAGCCAGAGTAAGTGCAAACAAGGACCAGCAAGTAATTATCGTCTCAGCATAGCTCAGTTTCAGTGAAATCTATTTGGAGATCTTCAAAAGAACAGAGTCTCATGTGTTAGATTTCCGGTGGTGCTTGAGGGACAGCTGAGGGCTCAGCAGCCAATTTTGTGGCCTCATCCACTTTATGATAGTATCCCGTGGACATGAATTATAGCAAAGGAGTACTGGGAATCTGTGTAACTATTTCAGCATAACCTGGTACCCAAATTCAGCAGAAACCAGTTGTCTGTAACAACTCTCTGAGTTCCCTTTTGCAGTTAGGTCATGGGATGGAACAGAAGACTTCTTTTCTTTTTGGACCTAAATATTGAGGCCCCTTTTCTAAATCAAATCCTCTAACCTCTTGCTATCTATTGAGGTCAGTTAAATTGCCTCAGGATTTGTCCTGGAACCATGGAGAGAGCCTCTCAGCTCTTGACAGTGTCAGTCATTAGGATGAGTCATGTCCATTGCTTGACCAAGTTGCTTTCTGTGAAATCTTGGGAGATTTTTTCTCCTGGTGACTCTCCCTAGGCACACTACATATCGTGGATCATTTTCCCCTGTGGTCTCACAATCTCCTTTGTCAGGAAACCAGGAACTCACAGAAAAAGTCCTGTCATGTCCTGGGTTTTTGTTGATCTTGCAGGGTATCAAACGTAAATTCTATGGGACACAGGAACCTTCATAAAGAATGAAGACTTAAAGCCAGTTAAATGTGAATATATTTCATAGCAGTTTTGCTGAAGAGTTCACAGTTATGGAGACATATGGTAGGATAAAGGGGTGGGATCTAAATGCTAATACTTTAGGTCAGCCTTGCCAGGCCTCTTTCTCAGGCTCTTTCCTTTGTCCCTTCATCTCCAGGATAAGAACCCCCTTTCCTCTAATTACAGGCAGGGGTCCTTTCACAGTAGGATCTTACAGCCTTCTCCCTAGGAGGGTCAGAAAATGCTTCCCACATATTAAAATTCCTTCAGAAAAAAAGAGCAAAGACAGGCAAGAGATCTTTCTGCATCTGTGGTTTTCTCAAATTCCTTTGCTTTAAAGCATTTTAAGCTAGCATTCTCTGAACCCCGTTATCAGAAAAATAAGCAAGGCTTAGCACAGCGAAGCAGCTATAGCCTGAGCTGCACAAAACCTTCAGAAATGTCTAAAAGGAAAAAGAAAATCTTCACTGGTGATTTTTAAAAGTCCTTTTCTTTCCACATGTGTTCAATCAAGCTAAAATTTCCATGAGATTAAAAGCTGGTAAATACTCATTCCAATTAGTTGGCATATCACTCTCCAAATAACAAATTTCTACAGTTGTCAAGTTAATCAATGCATTCTTCTTTTGTTTTCTCCTATTTTTCCTATATTGTTCCTTAAAGAGAACCCTAATATCACAAAATATTCCACTTGGCTCACTCTTGGCTGGACAGCATCTATTTAAAATGGGTTATGTTAAGAAGAAATCTGTCAATCTAAATGGTCTGTGTGATTCCTGACTTAGACATATATGGCCATGCAGAAATAACCAGCAAAGATATATGGTTAAGATAAAGTTGAGTTAAGATAAACTAGACTCATGCTTTTGCCTGAGTCTAGTTTTGCTCTCATTTATCTATTTTCAGCAGGCAATGCCATCATTGCAAAATAATGCACAGAATACATTAAAAGAGTACAAGAATAATAATGTGATAGTCAGCATTTTAAATCCAGCATTTCTTACAACAATAATCTGAAAGAAAATAATGTGTAATAAATAAATTTCACTTAGGGGAATTACATGTAAAAATTCTGGACTTTTCCATCTCACTTCAAAATAGAGGTTAAAATAAGCCCTCTTCCTTTTACTTAATTTCAACAGATAAGATAGCATGGTGGTTTAAATTACTTATCTTTTGGAGTGATTGGTTTGGCAAAATCAAAGTTTGTACATTCTTTAGGAAATAGCCTAACAACAAGCAGCAATTCCTCAGCTTCTTTTTAAAAAATTTTTTTTTTACTATTTTGAAGGTAGTAAAATACAACGAACAAGATAGAACAAAGCCAATTGAGACAGTGTAGTGAAATTGGTACAGAACATCACAGTAGTTAACCAGGATAAGAGTAATAGGTACCATATTATATCTTATCTTCACAACAGTTTTCATTTCAATCAGGTATAGCAAAATCAAACCAAATACAGAACATTATAGAACTTATCAAAACAGAATATTGAATAGAGCAATATAATTAATCAGAACAAAGCAAAACAGTGATAACAATATTTGCCTTCGAAGAGATGGTAGAAGGAAATCCCGCATATTTGCTATATTGCATATGGTCAGCTTCCCAAGATATGCTCAAATCTCTGGCTCCCATTTGCTAATGGGGGGGGTGATTCTCAGCCCACATACCAGTAGGCTCATGGCTGCCTACCAGGGCAGCAAGCAGGTTGCTTTCTTTCCCAGTGCCTTTAGTTCCAACCAATTCTTCAGCTTCTTTTGCAAAGTCTTACAAGACACTTTACAATTAAAATGCCCCAAGCTGACCTACTTTCTTAAAGGGGTTCGGGAATAGGGAAGAATAGATATGCCTTTAGTCTTCAGTGTCTAGAAAGAAGATTAGAATCTGGAATGAAATTCTGGGAACCCAAGAGGCTGGAGCTCATGAGTGGGTTAAAGCAAGTAGCTCTCTGACTCTGGCCGTAATGATCAACTGGGCTGTATGATCCTCACAAAAGATTTAGCAAAAGATTTCTTGGGCCTCAGTCATTAACCAACTCATCGATCATATGCTATTTAAATTAGTATGGAGTTTTATGGGGGTTCAATTCTAGAATATATACATAGACAGGTGAGCTATGTGAACCTAGCAGCCATGGCTCCTGAAGTTCCCTTTATGTTAAGCTCTAGGTTACAGTATGACATTGCATCACTGGTAACAGAAGCTGAGTCTATACTCTAAAGTAGGGGTATAGTGGGTTGGAAGAGTCCATAAGTCAGCAGCTGTAACCAAGGTCAGATCACTGGTGGAACCAAATTGCCTAAGGCCATCAGAGGAAGTGTGCATCACCAGCAGTTCCAAAGACTTTCTCAGACTTTCAAAGCCCAAGCATCTGCAGCCAGCTTGAACAACCAACCTCATTGTGGATAGTAAGGGGGAATTTACCATCTCTGTTGGCCTTCCTTACTGTGACAGTTAAGTTTGATTGAGTCAGCTTGATGGGCTTGGGAGACACCCAAAGAATTGATGGAACATCCTTCTAATGTGTGTGAGTGGGTTATACAGGCCTGATCTGACTGTAAGTTTTATATCTGGCCCTGGCCCCTTCCTTTCTACTACTGTTCCCCTGAACTGTTTCCCAGACACCATCAACTGAATGGCTTTGCTCACCATCATGTCTCTGCCCTGAAGCAAACTGACTGTGGACTGAATCCTCTGTAACCCAAACCACAAGCTAAATTAAAAATTTCCTCCTTTAAATTGCTGTGTTATTGTGTTCCAGCAATGGGAAAGCTGACTAATACACTTACTGTTAGGGTCATCTGCCTACCAGAAGTTCTATGGAAGAATCTGGACATTTTTCAGGGATTTGGGCTCAACCCTTAGACATTTATCCTAGAGGCTCCGAGTCCTCAGAAGCTGTAGTTATCTTTAAATGTGTACAAGCAGCCAGCCTGTATTATTTCAGGATGGAAAATATGGTTGAAGAAATAAAGTATCACACCTAAATAATATTAAAAATTATTCCAACAGTGGAATAGATTGGTACTTCTCAAGCAGGGACAATGTTGTTCTTCAGGAGATATTTGGCAATGTGCGGGGATATTTCTGTCATTTCTGAGGGTGCTAAAACATCTAGAAAATAGAGGCCAAGAATGCAGTTTAAAACCCTACAATAAATAATTGTCCAGACTAACGTGTCATTAATCTTTAATTAGAGAGATCCTGAGTTAGATTATGTTGCAATCAAATGATTTTGATCTAGTTGGAGATGCATATAGACAATTTGGGAAAGTTTCAAGATATGAAATTGTGGCCTAAATTAAGATCTAAGCACATATGCTGCAGGATTTGAGGTAAGAGCCCAATCAGGACAACATAAAATATGCAGGGGAGGATTTAGAGAGGAAGCAAGGCTGTAGCTGGGCTTTAACAATTACATAAGCAGAGTGGAGTCATTGTCAGAAGAAAGAGTTTATCAAAACTGGAGAGAAGTGCTCTAAAGTGCAGCACAACCATATCTTGTCTCTAGCTCTGTGTGAATTTTATTCTGTAGGAATTTTACAAGGATTGAATGTTTACCTTGCCTTTTCTATCCCTACACATATGAGTACACTTTACAGTGAGACCTGGGGAAGCGGGTAATTGGGTGAAGACCGTGAAATAATTGCCAATGGTCTGTTAGGACCTACAATGTGGTTATTAAGGTGGCTTTAGCTAGGTAATCTTTGGTCTGCAAGAGTACTTACCTGCCAGGACATTCGTGTTTTATCAGTTTGGGCCGTTAGAATATGACACACTGCATGGCTTATAAATAACAGACATGTATTCCTAACTGTCCTAGAATCTTGTACATCTTAGTCCAAGGCATTGGCAGATCCAGTGGCTGAGGGCTTGCTTCCTGACTCATAGGTGGCATCTTCTCCCCATGTCCTCATGTGGACAAATGGGTAAGGGACCTTTTTGGTGTCTCTTTTATAGGGACACTAATCCCATTGGTAAAGACTCCCACTCATGATCTAACCAGCTCTAAATTCCATCACTTTAAGGAATACATTCCAACAAATGAATTTCAGGAGGACATCAACATTTAGTCTACAGAAATTTAGAAGCTTATGATTAGTGTAAACCTCTATTACTTTGCTTACATTTGAGATATGGAGCATTGCATTACTCATGTGTACTTTATGAACAGCAGTTGTGACGTATCTCATTTTCCCATGCAGAAACAAGAGTTATATGACTGTTAACCATTCTAGCATTTCTATTCGCCTGAAAACCAAAGCTGTTCACACTCACTGGTTAGTATGTGTGAACACAGTAAGGAAAACGTGACTGAAGTTGGAGGTAGTAATGGAAGAGTGGCACTCTTCTATAGAAGAAACTTGCTCTGCTAGATAGTGGTAGGGACATTGTCCAAGCTTTCATTTACTGGGCTAGAATACGTTTTCAGGCAGAGCAGTTTCACTTAAAAAATATGATGAATTTCCTCAAATATATGGGCTACGGGACCAATATCACGTATCTGGTAAGTAGTACCAGTAATAACTGGTAGTAACTAGATCATAGGTGTTGTAGTCAGGGTTTGTGCAAAGAATAATTAGAATCAGGACATGGAATTTAAAATGCAGGAAATCTATCCACAACACTAAAGACATAGAATATTTAGCCAAGGGCCTGAATCCCAGAGCAATGTCCCTCATGAGTCCACATGAAGACACATAGCGCATGACAGTGCCTCCCACGAGTCCAACTGGAGGTCCAGAGCACACAAGAAGGACTCACACCAGTCTCTCTTATGGATCCCTGCTGGGAAGGCCCAAAGTTCAGTGGTGGAAGCCAGAAAGTCTATGTCAGCAGGCTGAAGGAGCTGTGCTGATAGGTCGAGAGCTCTATGCTGGAACCCAGAAGTCACACTCACAACAAAGACCAGGGCTGTCCTGAAAAGCACCACAGCCATCCTCAGTGACACAGAGGCCCCAAGTTCCTCCAACAACAAGCACAGTCGAGTACATGCCAGGAAGCCATCATGACGAGTTTATTCCAGAGACCAAGCAGCACATGTCTTCCCCTCCAGAACCAGGAAGCAATGCTTGATGTGAGGACCAGAGCTTCTCTAGGAGAACCAATGGTTCAAACAGCAACACATAGGAGAACCCACAATGCCTCAATACATTAACACCTTAATGCACTAATGCACTGCATAGCATCTCTTTCTCCATGTCTCTATTTATGCTGGCAACTTTCCTCAGGTGTAACATCTATGCTCAGCACCATGCTGATGTAATCCAGCTGGCGTTAAATTGACCACCAGTTTTTAATCCATAACAGTAGGTAATAATGAGAGGATTTGGCGATAACTTACTAACAGGAAGTTAGTGACCTATATGGAGTTCACAAAAAAAGTAAAGCCAAAGGACAAGTGTTTGGGTAAGAGGGAGAGAGAAGAATGAGGAAAGACTCGTGATTCTTACTCACTGTTACTTAGCCAGAGAATGCTAAGAAAACCTATTCCGGAAACCTATTATTCATTCTTGAGTTAAAAAAGAAACATCCCTCCAAAATAAGGTAGATCATTCTGCCAACATCTTGAAACTCTCTTTTTCTACTTCATTTTGATACTGTTTTATTTATTAACCTTCTCATATTGAATTTGTTCCACTAAATTCCTTGATGGTATAGGGGCTCAATTCTCAGGCCAAAGAAGGATATAAGGACTTTTCCTTTAAAACACTTGAACTCCACACACACTTTATCTGTAGTAATCCAGGTAGGCAGAGTGCACAGTGATTTTTATCAATGCACCATGCAGACAAAGAAAACTAAAGGGGCCAATCGGTTTGTTAAAGTTCAGTCAGTTGGTCTAAGTCGGAGTTGAGCCTCAAAAGCAAGATTGACTTCTCTTTCCATAGCACAGACATCCTAGGAGAGTTAATGATACACAGGTCAGAAGGTAAGAGGAGGAGTTCCAGGGACACAAAGTATGAATGCATCTTCCTGACACTGCTCCAACTTACATTTTTCCAGTTTGGCAGCTTTCTCTCTCTCTCTCTGATTTTTGTGACTTTGGTTCCCTTTCAAGAGCTTTATGGGTGACTCTTCCCCTCTGTAACTACTTGGGGTCACTGGGGATGACATCAGAGACGAGGGGGAGACACACTCGAAGAGCAAGGATTTCCTCCACTTGAGAGGAAGTGAGAGGCAGAGATAAACTCCAGTGAGGCTGGAGAGGCAGACTCTGTGACTCTTCAGCTTTCCCTGTGCTTGATTTTGAGGTGATTGGACAAATTGTTGCATTTGTCTGTGTCAGTATTGTTTGTAATTCGAGAATGAGGATGAAAAATGCTAAAAGAAATAGAAGATTTGTTGCGTTTAGAAATCTGGTGGTAGCAAGTAAACATTTCCAAAGGAATGAGATTTTTCAAATTATTTTGAGATTTGGCCAATCGATCATCCCATAGACTCGTCACGTTTAATCAGCCAGATACAGCAAAAATATATTTGCCTTCTTTGTTTATTTCTCAGTTCCTAACTGATCCAGTTTACTGAGAGGGTAGCATACATGAGCCTTCTCTCTGGGTATAGCTTTCCTTTCTTATTTTTGAATATCCAATGCATATCTATTGCTGCATATTCTTCATTATGCTAAGAAATTGTGAAAATTAAATAAGTAAATTTCTATGTGAGAATAACTGGATAAATTCAGTTATATGTGGGACCACACCTCATTATGAAAGCAATTCAATACAATATTTAAGGTAAGTTAGACGCTAACTTCTATACTTATATATAAGAAGTAGACTAGAGGTTTGCAAAGTTAAATTACCAAAGTGCTATATAGTCTGTGGCACAGTTGTATTAATTACTCTCTCTTGCTTTAACCTGCTGGTTATCAGATGGCCAATTTACTCAATAGCTACAAGGGAAAGCATCTTTGTTTATGATTATGCAAAGCTTTGACATCTGATTCCAGCATCAGGTGAGTCCTTCAAGCTTATTCATTTTTATTCTCAGAGAAGCAATGACGTAAAATGTCAAAATTCTCATTATACTTTCTCAGGAAGTGGCACGTGCCTCTGGGGCTGCCTAGGTTCCATGATTATGTACTTCGTGTTCTGCCAAATTTGATTTATATTCATTCCTTTTGAAATCTCTGTACGAGAAGACTTGGGAGTAAAAAAAAATCTTTGACAGAAACTTGCTCCTGAATACTGACCTGCTCATTGTTTCACCTTCCCTACTAGAAGAAATAGAAATGTTCTGAGATTGTATGTTGCAAAATGTCCCCTTAATGTCCTCCTGTATCAAGGCTGAGATTCACGAGCCTCAAACTGAAAATTAAAACTTTAAGGTTCTCCTTATTACTGTTTGTCCTCTAAATTTAGTTGCAGTGTATGGACAGGTTTTTAATTAGGAAAGTGTGAAAACAAATGGAATCCTAAGAAAATGTCTTATTTTGGAATATTCTTGTGATTCTAGACTGAAAATTTGCAAGAACATACCTTAGCTTTTCTAATAGGAAAGAAAAGGGAGCAAAAGATTTTTGATTACTTAATATTGTCTGCATGGTGGTAGGCTCACCAGCTAACTGGAAAGAGGTGCTGCTTGCTGCAAATGTGATCCCTGAGACCCCTTGATTGATTGAAAGTTTTAGGATATGTGCTTTTTGAAACCCACCTTTTTCCAAGCATCATTAGCAAAAGACAAACAAAACTAGTTTTATATTCTTTTAGAAAGATAGAGGTAATCGTATTCATATACTTTTTACAGTGAATTTTTTGGTGTGCTTTAGAATAAAAGATGCTTCATTAATATGATACCATACACAAGAAAGATAAGGAAATTTTGTTCATTCATGTTGCCTTGGGTATTTTCTCAAGATGGTTGGAATGACAAGAGATTCCCCCAGTAACTGACTATTCAATTCTGAGAAATTTCTTTTTTTGGCTCAGTCATCCTTGGCAGCATTCAGCAAGACTGGATTTAAAGTGCCTTAGTAGCTAGAGCAGAAAACACAAAAGTTAACAGCATATGCCACATGCTTCCACAGAGTGCTGTGCCTGACCCTGATGTAAAAGTTTCACTAGAACACTTGGACTGCATTGCATTTGTGCTGCTTTCCCCTCCCTAGTGGATCCTAAGTTCTTTGACTAATGGGGCAAGATGTCACATGGCTTTAGTACCAGCAGGGGTCATAGTAGACTCTCAAGGGTTCCTGGAATAAATGCTGAATTTTGTTTGATAATAGGAAAATACGTACTATCTAATGTGACTACAGTTTTGTGCAAATTCTTTTGTTAATCAACCTTGCTAGCTCCACATAGATTTAAAGAGTTTCAAAGAGAAAGACCTGCTATCTCTCTTCCTTAAACCAAGATCTGCCATGTTTATTATGTGTAATACGTAAAACCAGTAATTAATACATTTCTTTTACTTTGCTTTCATGACTATAAATGTCACTCTTGTTGCTCAGAATCTTCTTTCAGGAGAAAGAGGTAGGGTTGAAAAATTAAATTCTTACAGGATGAGATGATTGGTAGCAGAGAAATTTAGGTGCTGTGCATCTTTGGTCCCTTAGTGTGCTTTTAAGGCATGCTATTTCTCTATAAAGGGACTTTTCAAAGGCCTCTACAGCCCTTAGCATTTTAGTTGTGTGAGTTGGCTTCAAAGGCAGACAGAAGATTTGATACAGAAAAAGTAAAAGGAAATGCAGGTGCTCCTCAGGGCTAGAGGATTATAGCCCATGTGGATAGGCATGAGGAGAGGAAGAGCTAATTAGATGCCTATGCCTGGATTTTATAGTCTATGTCCTTAGTTCACTAAGAATTAAGTAAAGATCTCAAGGTAGGTGATGCATGAGAAATGCTCTCTTGCCTGCAATCCTAGTTCTGGACTCTAGAAAGAGTTTTTTTTTTTGTTGTTGTTGTTGTTGTTTTCCTTTAGCTTCCCCTAAATAATCAGAGGGCATGGCACCACTCATTCAAAAGCTCAGTTAACAATTAAAAGCGTGACTTATTTTGTTCTCCCAGACTGTATTGTGACTGTCAACATGGTTGCTGAACTGAGCTGTAGATGTCCAGATAATCAGACCTTTAAAGCAACAAAGGTTGAAGGTAGATAGCCAGGCCAGGGAATTGAACAGGGGAAGTGGTAGGGCTCCGAGGTTTGCAGGCAGTGGGAATTGAGAAGGAACCCTAACAGCCAAGAATTTCACCCAGCTCTGACCAAGCCAAGACCTGTCTTTCTGAGGCACAAATTCTACCAACCACGCATGAGGGCCAATAGCAGAAGAAGAGACACGATTCCCTGCGATTATGTTGCTGAGCTTGACAACGAGTCGGTGCAAACTTCTGAAGAATGTATAATCACAGATAAATGAAAAGAGTACCTTTTTCTGCACATCTGGGCTTACACTGTGGAAACCTAATTATGAGAGCTTTATCCTCTCCAAGTCCTTTGAAATTTGTCAGTGAAGGTCCGATATAAGAGGATTTGATTAAATTTGTTTTGGGGGTCAGACTAGAAGATAGTGACTACTTTCAATTCAGTGTACACACATGGCAATGATAACTTTTAATCAATAAAGCAGGTTCTTAGGAACGCTAACTCTGTTTCCCATGCAGCAGCCAAACTAACACTTTATTGTATATTAAATTTATGGTGCATGTATTTGTTTTTAAATTCTCACTTTTAGACAAAAAAAAATAGAAATTATTATATCCGTGTTCTTAGTAAAACAACTTCTAAAAGTACAGGTTGTTGAATTTTGCAAGAAGTCAGAGGAAGGGGCAAGAATTTCTTGGGCAGGTCTTTATCATGGGTCAAGAACTTTACATAAGCAATTTGAATTAATCTTAAAGATAACTTTATCAAGTGGGTATTATTGTGTCTTTTTTTACAAATGGGAAAGCTTAAGTAATCTGCTTAAGATTGCATAGCAAGGCTAGAACCCGTGTCTGATTTGACTGGATTCCTGCTAATTTTCCCACTCTCCTGTCTCACTTCTTAAATCTGTCTGAATACCAGTCTGACAACTATACATTTTAGAGTACACCATAGAACTTATTGCATTATTTGAAGGATAAAACAGCAAACCAAAACACAGCACATTGAAATATAATTTAAACTTTTTGAGTTCTTACTGCCCTATGTTTAATTTTCCTATTTTGCAGAAATTAAATGACCTAACACATTTAAAAAGGCAAAAATAGGCCTGACATACAGTACACTACTATATCTTCTTCCTCTATAAGCTAAGATCATGTACATGCACAAGCTTTCATAATGTATATCTCTGTATAATATATACTTTTATATAATATTGTCACTTCATTGGTATGATAAAGCTTTAAAAAGGCCAAAAATAAAATATTTAAGCAGTTTGCATTTGGGTGTTTTAATACTGTAAAATAACTTAAAATAATATTCTCATAAAGAATAATTAACAGAATAAGAACCCTTAAATGAAGAGAAACATCACAATTCAATCAAGAGCAAAGATTTGCAATTAATACTATTAAAATTACAAACGTAGTTCAATGTTAGTTGGCTATGTATTATTATTGAGATTGACATTCAAAGGTGTGTTACTAGGTATAATCAAGTGAAAGAACTTAAATGTAATTTGAAAATCAAAATTTTGGAAAATATACCAAATTATGAGTTTGAAAAAGCCTACAGTTGGGAAAACTATGCCCTGGCAAATGAACAGAGCACAGACGCTTTACAAGGCTGGGCATGGGAGGTCTGCACAGCTCTCTTCTCCCTGGGACTTTGGTCTGTCCATATGGTCATCTAATAGGGGGCCTGAAGGCTGTGGGTGATCTGCAGACCATATGCGCTACAATACCTAGGAATAACTGGAGCTTGGCTAATGACGTGGTGAGAACCTAAATTTGGATAGAACTTGTTTTTATTGAGCAGAACCCAAACTGCACAGTTATTTTCACACGCAGCTTGCTCTGTTTATCATTAATGTTGCAACGGGGCTACAAAAAATATTGTACTCCTTTCCACTGGAGACATGCTTCAAGTGACCTGTTTTAAGTAACATCATGCTTTTTATTCTATAAAATATTTAAACAGCAGAGAGAAATAATGGTGTGATTTTCTTTGTGCTAAAAAATGTTAAGGCTGGAGCTCACCAGGGAAGCTGGCAACAGAATTGCATCCGTGAGTGAGTGGCCTGGGCTGCTACTTTGAGCCAAGACTGTCCTCTAATCTTAGAGCTGAGACAGAAAAACATGAACATCATGGTGTGAGCTTACTCAGATGTGGAACTTTTCAAAGTTGCTATCATAGGAATTGAGACTGGAGCGGCAGGGGAAGAGGGAACAAGGGGTGATGTGGAAAAGCTGATCCACTCGCAGAATTACAGTCAGATAAAGCGGGGAGTTTTGGGGGCACTCAGCAGGGTGACTACAGATAACAGTTACTGTGGCTTTCAAAGAGCCGGGAGGAAGGGTTTGGAAAGTTTTCAGCACAAAGAAATGATAATGTTTGAGGAGATAAATATATTTAAGCCATTTTATTACATGACTCTTCTTAATCTAAACAACTTTTTTGACTTTTTATCAGTTTAGAAAGTATAGGCCTACAGATAAAGGACAAATGAAGAAAAGTTGCTGCAATTTATTTTACTAAAATATTTTTGTATAAAATGCAAAAAAATCTTATAATGAGTGATTATACTCAGAAGTAGGAAAGAAAAAAGTAAAAAAAGATATGGAAAATTAAGGCACGACGAGACGATCCTCAAAATCACAGGCTGAAAACAAAGTTTTGCTACTAAGAGTTTATTCTGATGTCTCTTTCTGAGCATCCTTTTGTCAGAAGCCATCTCACTTACATTTTACCTTCTTCTAGTCATGTTAACACCATCTAAAAATATAACAAACATTTATTGCCAGGAAATAGGTCAGAGAAGACATAGCACAGTAAATATTATTATATGGTAATCATATTATTCTGAGTTGGGTTCCCTGTTAAAATCACCAGTTATTTACTTCCTGTCCAATTTCACATTAATCAACAGACATGATGAACAAAATGTCAAGAGTAGGAAGCTTATTCTCAATTCAGGACTTATACCAAGTACATACAAACTGAAAGAAATTTCCTTCACAAAAAAGATAAGCCAAGAAATATCCTTAAAATGATTGACACTTCTTTCAAGGAAATTCTACACCTCCAAGGAGGGAGATGGATTTTTTTTTTTAATCTAGAGAACGACTTGTTTATCTCTCTATCTTGTGAACAATTTGCACAGGATTAAGCAGCATTAACTCTGATCCCATTTCTAAATTTCACATACCAAAAATTCCATCTGATGATGTTGAGAGGCAAATTAAAAGTTCAATTAAACTTTATGTAAATGCCAACATCTATTTTCTTTCTTTTTACAGGTTAGAAATCAGAAGGGCATGGTGCTTATTGTGTTGCCTTAAAAACTGGTAAAAATGCCAGGGAGTTGTCACATTTGATTTGGCAATGTTCTGTCAGATTGTGAGGAAACTTTTATTTATTTTTTTTATCAGAAGTGAGATCATTTGGGTAATATTAACTTTTATGTTCAAAATTGGCATGTGTTACACTCAATATCACACATAATGAGGGCTTAATGAAAGGGAGATTAATACTTAGACGTTTCTGCACACACTAAACACAGATATTTTAGTTACCACTTAGTAATAAAACATTCTATATTTGTAAAAAGTGATATAGAGACTGTAAGTGGCTTATCTATGTAAAAATAATGAGGTAAGGTGAGAAATAGATCTGCTACTTGTGCTAGACTTTAAATGCTATATCTCCTTCCAAAGATCTCTATATAATTTAGGTGAGGGAATATGTCTAAAAAGACAAGGTAATACTTTGACTTAAAATAGTGGCAATGAAAAATAAACAACACTAAACAAGGAAAACCATGAAATTTTTGTCCCAGAACCAGATATAAAAGTGAAATGATGACTACGAATGATAAGAATTTCTATATCAATCATCTGGTGGGTATTTTCCCTGAAAAGTCTTACAACATCATCCCAGAAAAAAATATATGGATCCACCCTACAATTATTTACTGTGAATATAATCAAAGCCAAGTCAAAACTCAGAAACCATGTCAGTTAAGTAAGCAGAGAGACTGTAATCATCAACTAGATATCCAGTTGTTTGTAATAAGTAGCAAGGACAAAGTGGAAACCAAAAGAACCTGACTTACAGAAAATTATGGGTGTGGTTAATAAAACATGATAATCCTAGGGAGAAGATAGATGGGAATCCAACAAAGGCTTCATTTAAATATGACCAAAAGAAATCCAAGATGGATGTCTACAGGGCTAAGACAGCCACACTAATGATTGAAGAGGAAAATTATCTCATCTGAAGGACTGAACCTCAATGACAGGATTGAAGTAGGGAAAGCTTTTGGTATGTTTGACAACTAGGAGCAGATTGATTTCCCTCAAGCACAGAGAATGAGGATAACAGTGTCACTTAGACAAGGATGGTTAGAGCCGAGAGTAGAGGTCAGATTACAAGCAGTCTTGTAAGTATGATTTTAAATGAGGTGTTTAGCTTTATTCTACAATATTATCAGTGAATGGCATGACACAGTTTTAAGCAGGGGCCTGGGGTATATGATGTGAATTACTTCTCAAAAAGATGACACTGGTTACACTAGTGAAAGGAACCTCCCTGAGATCCTATTTAAAATTGTAACCTCCTTCTTTATGCTACTTCTTTATTCAGTATGCTATCTAGCTTCCATACTAGTATATAAACTCCTCCAGGACAATACTTCGTTTCTTTGTTTCAGTTATTACTGTATTACTAAAAGTGTGCTCATTATCATCACAAAGCACATGGGAAATAAATCTGTATTAAGTGAGAGATCAAAAACTATAATGGCTCTGTTGATAATGGGCTGGGGAGATGGGCAAGGTGAAAGCTTGGGTCTAGGTGAATATTGTCAGTGTTAGGTAGAAGGCAGTAGTCCAGTGAGAGAAGATTAAATTGTTAGTAGTGGAGGAGACAAGGAGTACTCATGCTCCACACTGGAGCACTTGGTGCTAGACTGAGTGATGGAGTAACAGAAGGAGAATTAAGGAAGATTTCTTGACATGAGCAAATGATTAGATGTAGGCTGTATGGACAGAAAGGCAAAAGATTCATAGTAGATTTGAAGTGTGTGGATGCAACAGCAGCGTAAAAGAGCAAGGAGTTGGCATCTCTATTTGTGTGCTCATAGTAGGCTGGGTATTACAAAACCCAAGGGAGTGAGATTAAACATGAATGGCTTCTTATGCAGAATTTTAAATTCCTCATTCTTTAGTGATCTGCCTAATTATGGAAACACAGGAGCACTGGATGAAGAAATGGGGGAAAGCAAGAATCTTTAGTGACTTAACCAAAGATGCGAATCATTTATAGTATCTCCAGAAATACTAGAAACACATTAAAATGTTTTGAAAAACACTTCTGCAGATAATTTAAACTTCACCTGAACCTTTCACATATGCAAATCTAAAGGGTTTAAAAGACACAGCCTATCCATTTCCTTCCATTTGCATTTTCTCATGTATTCTCTAAGGGAACATCTGTTCAGATGTTTATTTAAAGATCAGAAGGCTTTACAGCATTGTTGCTAGTGATTATAGATAATTCAAATAAGAGATTAGGGGAAGAAGTTCCAGAATGTAGAGAAGAGGGAAGCTAACATTCTGGGAGAATCAGTGCTTTGGGAACAGAATCCGGCATCTTTCACCAGTGACATTTACAAAAGCACTGATGCTGAAGCAAATGTTTTTTCACTCATCTCTGTAGATGGTAAGACAAACACATGCATGTCAGATTCCCCATAAACATATTTTTTTTATTTTAAAGAGGATAAAACCAAGGAAAGTAACACACAATAAAACCAATCAAACTAGTATAAGTGATACAGGACTTCAAAACTTTATGAAATCAGCAATTGTTACCATAACACCTTTTTTATAGCTGCAGATATCTTCAGACACAGTAAAACTCAAACAGAACAGAATAGAGTAGAAACAATAAAACAATGGAATCTGAACTCTGATCCTGGGCAGTAAGACCACAACCTGCCTCTGGAGCCAGCCTAAGACAGGAGAGAGGGGATGGAGGCCTTACCTGGGCCACCTCCAATGAGCTCCAAGCTGTGAGCAGGACCCAGAATCCAACTCCTGGCTGTAACCAGGCACTCAGCAGCATCCCAGTGAACGCGGCAGACTCCGAACTCTGCTCCCAGGTGGTAAGACCACGTCCTACGTCTGGGGCCAGCCTAAGATGGGGGAGAGGGGCCAGAGGCCCTAACCAGGCCATGTCCAGTAAACTCTGGGCAGCAAGCAGGGCCCAGAATCCAACCCAGGGCCAAACCATGCACTGCAGCAGCATCCCAGTGCACTGGGTGGACTCTGAACTCTGCTCCCAGGAAGTAAGACTGTATGCCCTGCATCTGGGGCTTGCCTAGTGGGACTGAAGGACCAAACACTAACTCGAAAGGGAAAAATGGCAAAATGAAAAAGCAAAATGCAATCTCAAACATCTAGTCCATCAGGAACAAGTACAGGAGACATTGAATTAGAGGACTCCAAAAGTAACACATTGGAAATATCTGAAAAGATAGCAAGTGAAATAAGAAAACAACTCCATGAGACTATAGAGGAAATAAAATTAGAAGTACTCGCCCATGTAAAGATAGAAATAAAAACCTTAGTAAAAGAGTTGTGGGATGCAGCTAAAGAAGAAATAGAGAAAAAAGTACGGGAGCATGGGAAACTGATTGAAACTTTGATTGAACAATATAGAAAACAAGCAGAACTCATGAAACAAATTCAAAGAGACATCCCAGAAACAAAAAATTCTATTGAAAGACTGCTTAAATGAAGCTGAGCATAGGATTTCAGACCTTGAGGACAGGATCACAATTAGTGATCAGGAAAGGACAGAACTTTTAAAAATAACAAAGCAGCATGAAATGACAATTCAGAACCTTCAAGATGATGCCAAAAGCAACAATATAAGGTTAATGGGCATTAGTGAAGATGCAGGAGTCAATGCAAATGACATACGTAAAATATTCACAGAAATAATAGCAGAAAATTTCCCAAACATGGGGAAAAAAATCTTATATGCAGATAAGTGAAACATACAGAATGCCAAACAGTTACAATCAACATAAATCCACACCCAAACACATAATAATTAAGATCTCAGACATACAGCATAAAAACAGAATACTAAAAGCAGTTAGAGAAAAGACACAACTCACCTATCAAGGAAACCATTAGAATCATGGCAGACTTTTCAGCACAAACCCTCAAGTCAAGAAGAGCTTGCAGTGAGGTGTTTCAAGCCCTGAAAGAAAACAGCTTTCAACTTAGACTGATGTACCCAGCAAAAGTTTCATTCAAATTTAATGGAGAAACAAGATATTTCCATGACAAAGAACAACTGATGAAATTCACATCTACCAAACCAACACTAGAAACAGTATTGAAAGACATACTAGCCAGAGATAAAAATGAGCACAATCTCCAGAACAACAACAGAAAGAAACCACTAGGTAGGACAAACAGTTAAATAAGGGGAAAAGCAGAAAGCAAACAACTGGAACATAAGATGGCAAAGTCAAGCCAGTACATTATCAGTGATATCCATAAATGTAAATGGTCTCAATTCACCTATAAAAAGAAACAGATTGACAGACTGGATCAAGAAACATAATTCTACAATATTCTGTCTATAAGAAACATATCTGACCCAAAAGGAAACTCATACATTAAAAGTCAAAGGATGGAAAACAATATTCCATGCAACAGGAACCCAGAACAAAAGCAGGGGTAACTATTCTATTTGCAAGCAGTGTGAACTTTAAACCTGAAATGTTTAAAAGACATAAAGAAGGTCACTACATACTCATTAGTGAAAAAATTCAAGAGGAAGAACTAACAATTATAAATACATATGCACCAAACACAGGAGCACCCAACTATATAAGACAGATACTAATGGACATGAAAAACCAAATACACAAGAACACAATAATAACAGGGGACCTTAACACTGCATTGTCACAAAAAGATTAATCAAATAGACAAAAAGTCAGCCAAGAAATAATAGAACTGAATCATACCTGTGAGCAATTGGACTTAGTAGATGTTTAAAAAGTGTTCCACTAAACCACATCAGAATACACATTTTTCTCAGCTGTGCATGCAACATTCTCCAAAATAAACCATATATTATCCCATAAAACATTCTTAAGTAAATGCACAGGTATTGAAATTATCCCATGCATAATATCTGACCACAGCACACTGAAATTGGAAATAAATGGCAAAAGAAATTGCAAAACCTGCATAAATACATGGAAATTAAATAACAACCTTTTGAACAACCAGTGGCCTACAGATGAAATTAAAGAAGAAATAAAGCAATACCTACAATTCAATGAAAATATGGAAACAACATACTGTAATCTGTGGGATGCAATGAAAGCAGTCTTAACAGGAAAATATATAGCAATAAATTGTCATATCAAAAAAACAGAATGAGCACAAATAAACAACCTAATGCTTCATCTTAACCTTCTAGAAAAAGGAGAGCAAGCTAAACCCAAAGCTCATAGAAGAGAGGAAATTGTAAAGATTAGACCAGAAATCAATGCAACTGAAACTAAAAAAGAAAAAAAATACAAAGAATTAATGAAGCAAAAAGCTGGTTTTTTGAGAGATAAAAAAAATTGACAAACCTCTAGCTAATCTTATCAAGAGAAAGAAAGAAAAAACCCAAATTGATGCAATAAGGACTGAAAAAGGAGAAATTACTACAGATCCCATGGAAATCCAAAAGATCATGGATACCTACTTTGAAAATCTCTACTTACATAGAGTGGAAAACACAGAGGAAATGGACAGATTTCTAGAAACATATTAACTAGCGAAGCTCAACCAAGAAGATATAGCAATTTTGAACAACCCAATATCAGCTATTGAAAGTGAAAACATAATTAAACATTTATCAACAAAGAAAAGCCCACATCCTGATGGATTCACAGATGAATTCTACAAGAAATTTAGAGATTTGATGCCAATACTCCTCAAACTCTTCAAAGAAATTGAGAAGAAAGCAATTCTCCCTAAATCATTCCTGGAGGCAAGTATTACTCTGATACCAAAACCAGAGAAAGAGTCAACCAAAAAGGAGAACTATAGACCAGTCTCACTAATGAACATTGATGCAAAGATTCTCAATAAAATACTGGCAAATAGAATACAGCAAATCATCAAGAAGATTATACATCATGACCAAGTGGGGTTCATTCCAGGAATGCAGGGATGGTTTAACATATGCAAATCAATAAATGTGATACACCACATCAATAGAGCCAAAAACAAAAACCACATGGTCATCTCAATAGGTGCAGAGAAAGCTTTTGATAAAGTCCAACACATGTTCATGATAAAAACCCTTTAGAAACTCAGAATACACAGTGTCTACCTCAACCTTATAAAGGCCATCTATGACAAAACAATAGCCAACATTATACTAGATGAACAAAAACTGAAAGCTTTCACTTTAAAATCAGGAACAAGACAAGGATGTCCACTATCACCACTCCTTTTCAATGTAGTTCTGGAAATACTAGCCAGGGCAATCAGACAAGAGAGAGAAATAAAAGGAATAGAGATAGGAAAGTGCCACGTCCTAGTCCATCCACGCCTTGTGACAAGGTCCATGGGTGGAGGGGAGCGCTTCAAGAAATCGCTTCTCCAGGAAAAGAACACCGCATGTGGGAATTGGGCACAAGGATCTTGTAATGTTTTGTACTGATAATTGTAATTTGTGTAATTCACATATATATATTTTCATGTAATACTCAATATGAAATTGAAAATAGAAACTCCAGAGGAGTTACTAGAAAACTTCTAGATAACTTTGTGAAAACTAATTGTAAAATTTTACCTTCTGTGAGTAGTATGAGAGAGTTTATACAGAGGCTTTAAATGGAAGAGCTCATGGAGGAGGATTTACAAAATTCCTGTGAGACAACTGCCCTGAGACACTGGACAGGCAGCCAGAGACGGGCAACTAGGACACATATGTTACCCACCGGCCGCCTAAGACAGGCACAGGACCTATTGCTGTCCTGCAGGCCCATGACGGGTAAGGCCTGGTTGGGTTCATATGAAGAGTCCTTGACCCAAGACAGGCGCTGTCCTACAGGCAGCCAAAGACAGGCAACTAGGACACATATGTTACCCACCGGCCGCCTAAGACAGGCACAAGACCAATTGCTGTCCTGCAGGCCCATGACGGGTAAGGCCTGGTTGGGTTCATATGAAGAGTCCTTGACCTAAGACAGGCGCTGTCCTCACAGGGACTGCCATACTCCCATAAGTGATAAGGGAAAAAATGTAGGGAGAGGCATGATAGCCTCACACATCTCTTCCTCCTGCAGGCATCCAGGTGCATCGGCTTACATTTCCCAAGCTAACTAAGTAACAAGATTGAGATATTACAAAGGTGAAAAGAGTTAATTAACACCTATTGCTTGGGATTGTCCCTGCCTAGCCCTGAGCCTGGGGCACTTCCTGTTTGGGGTTGAGGTTAATTGACACCTATTGCTTGGGATTGTCCCTGCCTGGCCCTAAGCCTGGGGCGCTTCCTGCTTGGAGTTGAGGTTAATTAAAACCTATTGTTTAGGATTGTCCCTGCCTGGCCCTAAGCCTGGGGCGCTTCCTGCTTGGGGTGGGGTGGGGGGGTTACTGCCAAAGGTTAGCAAATATATACTCCAGCTTCTAAAAAATAAAAGGGGATTCAGATTCACTCACAGATGGGTGTGCAGTGTCTTCTGTCTCTCACTCGCTGACTCCCTGTCCACCTTTGGGAACCCTCTGCCCTGCCGCAGCTGGACTCTGGCAGGAAAGGAAGAAGATAATTTATCACTATTTGCAGATGACATGATACTCTATATAGAAGACCCAGAAAACTCCATTAAAAGACTATTAGAAATAATAAACAAATTCAGCAGTGTAGCTGGATACAAAGTCTATGCTCAAAAATCAATAGCATTCCCGTACACAAACAAAAAACTTACTGAGAGAGAAATTATGGAAATATCGCCCTTTACAATAACATCTAAAAAAATGAAATACTTAGGAATCAACCTAACTAAAAATGTAAAAGTCCTATATGCTGAACATTATACTGTGCTGAAAAAGGAGATTGAAGAGGATATTAGGAAATGGAAGGTTATTTCTTGCTCTTGGATAGGAAGAACCAACATTATGAAAATGGCCATACTCCCAAAACTCTTATACAGATTTAATGCAATTCCAATCAAAATACCATTGAAATACCTCATAGATCTAGAGAAAACACTCCTAAACTTCATTTGGAAACAGAAGAAATCTAGAATAGCGAAGGCAATTTTGGGCAACAAAGGCAAGGCAGGAGGCATCTCAGTTCCTGACTTGAAATAGTACTATAAAGCCACAGTGATAAAATCAGCTTGGTACTGGCAAAGAAAGAGCCCTGAGGATCAATGGAACAGGTTAGAAGATGCAAGCACAACTACAAAGACACTCAGCCACCTGATATTTGACAAAGGGCCTAACTATGCCCAGTGGAAGAGGGATAATCTCTTTAATAAATGGTATTGGGAAAATTGGCTCTCCACATGCCGAAGACTGAAACTAGATCCATGCATATCACCATGCACAAAACTAAAGTCTAAATGGATCAAAGACCTAAATATCAAAATAGAAACACTGAACCTACTGGAAGACAAGATAGGTAGAAGTCTTGGAGACATAGGGTTAGGTAGAGGAATTCATGAACAAAACGCAAACTGCATGGGAAACACTTCAAAGAATCAACAATTGGGATCTCATTTTATTGAAAAGTTTTTGCACTTCAAAAGAAATCACCAACAAAGTGAAAAGAAAACCCATGGAGTGAGAAAGTATTTTAGCCAGCAACCCCTCAGACAAAGGACTTATATCCAGAACATATAAACAATTGAAAAACATCAAGCCCTCCAAATTCAAAGACCTTCTCCAAAAATGGGCATCTGAGATGAACACACAGTTCTCAGAGAAAGATATACAAATGGCAAATAAATACATGAAGAAATGTTCATCATCACTGGTCATTCGAGAAATACAAATTAAAACAACATTGAGATTCCACCTCACTCCAGAAAGAGTAGCTGCCATCAAGAAATCAAGTGATAACAAATGTTTGCAAGGCTGTTGGGAAAAAGGAACACTGCTCCACTGTTGGTGGGAGTACAGACTGCTGCAAGCACTATGGAAATCTATATGAAGAATTCTCAGAAGACTACAATTGGAAGTTCCATTCTTCCCAGTTCCATTCCCCTCCTGGGTATTTTTCCAAAAGAACTGAAAGGGTCATATCACAGTGACATATGTGCACCCATGTTCATAGCAGCACAATTTGTAATAGCTAAACCTTGGAAACTACCAAGATGCCCATCAACCACAGAGTGGATGAAAAAGATGTGGTATTTTTATACAATGGAATATTACTCAGCTATAAAAAAGGATGATCTTGAGGCCTTCATGGTAAATTGAGGCAAATTGAGACTATCCTCATTAGTGAAATAAATAAGAATCATATTTATAAATATCATATTGTGTCTCTCGTGTAAAAAGTAAATAAGAACTACAAGAGTAATAAAACCAAATTGTGTAATTGCTATTGTAAAAAAGAGAGGAAAAGAAAGTGTTGTAAGGGATATAACTGCATGTATGTTTGAGTGTGTAAAATCGATGACCATATTGCTGAATTTTTGTTAGATCTTTGAGCAGAACTGTTTGTAGTCTGACTGTTTGAATATTTACTATGTACCCTTTAACTTTGTAACTTGAACAACTACATCCAGGATGACAGTACATAATTTATAAATACTGATTTCTTAGTGTGGCTTTTTCTCATTCTCCTTTTTCCTTCTTTCTTCTGGAATTCTGTATTGTTGCTGCCCTTTTTTCTATTTTGTTTCTTTTTTTCTTTTTAAATTAAAAAATGAAAAAAAAATACAATGAATGCAATAAAGGACTTCAAAATAAGCTAATAGTAAATCCAAAATGGCCGCCATAATATGTCCTGTTATCTTTCAAATAGCTGCACATGCCAACAGATTTAACATAATTGAACAAAACAAAAAACAGTAAAACCCAACCCAAGAAAACAATGGAAATCATATGGTAAGGCCTGGTTTTCTTCCCCTGCAGTCCACCAATGGTGCTGACTCTTGGAGAGAGGCTTGGGTGTGGCTGTCCCCACACCCAAGCAGCAGGCCAGGCATGGCACTGGTTCCAGGCAAGGATCACCTCCTTGTGAGGCCTGGTTCTCTCCCCTCAACAGTCTCCCCGTAACATTTATCAGAGGAAAGCATAAATGAATTCTACCGGCTATGGAATTCCAGGGCCTCTCTAGCAGTTCATGGATCCTGTATTTGTTTTGCTACTGTAACACAGTATCATCCCCAGGATGACTAAGTGATAGAAACATATTTTCTCCAAATTCTATAGGCTAGAAATCCAAAATCAAGGTGTTTGCTAGGTTTAAAATTCTGAGACTTTTATTCTCAGCCACTTTTCCCTGTGCCTTCACAGATCCACTCTGTGTATAACTGGCTAATCTCTTCTTCTTTTTTTTTTTTTTTTGTAAAAACATAATCTTATTGGATTAAGACCCACTCTGTTGAGGTCATTTTAATTTAATTTTATCTTTGAAGACTCTTTAAAGTTCTTCTAAATAATCATATTCTGAGAAGCTAAAAGTTAGGGTTTCGACATAAAAATTTGGGATGAAACAATTCAGAAACCAATCAATTGTATTTCTCAATGCTATGGAGAAAAAGACTTTGGGACTGTTTGCAAATTCGAGTCTCATACTTTTTTTTCCAGCCTGAACTTTTGTGGATCTAGCAAGTTTTTTTTTCTTCCCTTGTAGTCTTGTTTGTGAATACCACATGAGTGTGTGTGCGTGTGTGTGCATGCGCAGTGCATTTTATAGGTATGTGTCCATAGAGAGGAAAAAATGGTAGAAAGAGAGCTTCTAAATATGTGAGGTTGTTAGAATATTCTAACAGAGGCTTGGTCTGCAGAGGTGTTAATGAATGTTGAGAGACTGATAGATGCTTCTTCCTCTCTGTACAGTTCTAGAAAATTACATCTTGCCTGGTAGTTGAGAACCTCTTAAAAGATTAGGTAAGGAGGCTGTGGCCTGGCAAGCTGTGTGGCCACTCCAGGGTGAGAACCATCAGCATCTCCTGAGATCTGCATCATGTTGGAACTTAGGGTGCTGGGAAACCAAGCAACCAGCTTGCCTCCCTGGGAAGCATCTGTAAGCCTACCGGCACAATCAAACACCTCCTTCCCCAGTTAACAAGTGGGAACCAGAGATCTGAGCATCTCTTGCGAGGTTGACTATATGCAATGTAGCAAATAAGGGAGATTTCCTTCTACCATCTCTTTGAAGGCAAATATTTTTATCACTGTTTTGCTTTGTTCTGACTAATGGTATTGCTCTATTCAATATTCCATTTTGATAAGTTCTATAATGTTCTGTATTTCCTTTGATTTTGCTATACCTGATTGGAAGAACAACTATTGTGAAGAAAACAAGATATACTATGGTACCTATTACTGTTATCCCAGTAACCTGCTGTAAAGTTCTGTACCAATTTCACTACACTGTCTCAATTGGCTTTGTTCTGTCTTGTTCTGTGGTATTTTACTACCTTCAAAAAAAAATTAGGTAAAATACCTGGCAAATGTAGAGTTGATGATTGTCTCTCTCCATGACTGACCACAAATCTATTATTCTCTCAATACAGTTTGGTTTATAACAACAGAAAGAGGCAGAATTATCAAGCAAAAGAAGTTTTAAAAACTGCAAGAGTTTCCATATTCATGGGAGGTTACTTATCTGTTTTAGTCACTTTCCTCATTGTTGAGACAAAATACCCTACACCTACAACCTAAAGGACAGGTGTGTTTTGGCTCAAGGTTTCAGTCCATGGTCAGCTGGCTAAACGTCAGAAACAAGATGGCAAAGGGGAACAGAGGAGGGAAAGTGCTCAGTCCATGGCAGTCAGAGAGCAGAGAGAAGGGAGAAACCAAGGACAAGAATACACTACTCTAAGTTATGTCCCCAGTGACCCACATTCAACCAGGCCCCACCTCTTAACAGCACATCAAGCTACTGATCTCATGACCGAGTGAACCCGCTGGTGAGTATACTACCTCATAATCCCATCACCTTCCCCACAGAGGAGAATTTTGGGGGACATGATCTAAAAATTAATAATCTAAGACCCCACTTATATGTATAAATATACTTTGCTTACTGAAGCACTCTGGTAGTATTTTATCCCTTAAACTTTCTAATTATTTCCATTTTTTTTCTGTTACCTACTTTTTTTTACCCTAGTATTTCTAGCTTCATTGAGGTATATAAAAACAAAATACAGAAGAAATCTAAAAGAATAATATTTTGAATTACTCTTTCCTTTGTTTATTTTTCTGTATACTGGGAAGAAATACTGAATTGCCAATCTTCTCCCTTTAGTTGGATTAAGAGATTTAGAGCGTGTCATATGAGCAGAGTGTTTCTGTCATCCACTATAGTTCTTCCTCACTTGAAGGAAAACACTTGTATCTTCATTTTCATTAAAGATGAAACCTTCCACTCAGCTCCACTATTTTTGGTGTGTTTCATGCTACAATAAAGAGATGACAATTACCATACTTCATTAGATTTAATAAAGTACAATTGCTAAATATGTTTACTAGCATCTTAAAACTGTCATCTTTACGAAAATTTAGTTGGCCATGTATAATATTTCATGAATCCCTATGTGGCAAAAGAAATAACAAAAATATCTATTGGCTTAAAGATTGTATAAATGACTATACTTAGGAAAAGTAAGTGGAAAACATCTAGTCCATGTGTGCCCTCATTTTTCTCCCTAAATGTAATTCACATAAGAGTAAATATAATTTATCCATTTATTTGCATTTAATACTGCATAATAAATGCAATCGTACTTCCTCTGCTGTGTTTATTTTATTAACAGTGAATACAGATTCTACAAGGGAATGCAATGTAGCAGTTATGTATACTATTTATGTATTTACACATTTATCTATTTGCACTATTTTGGTGAATTCTATCTTGGCTACTTTAATGTGTAATGAAAACCTGATTTGCCATTTTTGTTCAGGGTCTCTGTAGAAAAGTTGTATTTTGGGACAGCTTCGGAGAATTACAATACTTGGTAACATGGTGAAATGGGTGTAATAATTGCCTTTTGACATTGTGACCAGTGAAATGAGGCATGTGTTAATTAGAAATATATAAATTCTAAAGGTTTGGTAACTAATACTCCTTATTAGGTTGTAGTGAAATGTTATTTCAAGGATTCCAACAGGAATGCTGGGCGAAGAAGTAGAGTACAACTGACTTACAGACATGTAATAAGAAATCTGTTGTCCCCAAAACTGCACCATCTGTGCACTGAAGAGTTCTGTTTCCTCAGTAGAGTGGCCCACTTACTATCAACCTCAACCAATTCTGTGATTTTTTCAGTCACTTTCAACATTGTTAATACTTAGTTCTATTTATTTAGACAAATTGTTTATTCATTGTCTCTATTGGCTTATGGTTGAAGGCCTCAAAACCCAGGGAAGATGGTTTGCTTGTATTTGTTTCATTTCTCTCCTTTATAAAACAAATTCATGATTGATAATGGAACTACAAATGTAGACAATGAAGCTTCTTTAAACCTCATATATGTAACCATCCAGTAAAAATCTTCAATTAAAAATAAAATAACTATAAATGTAAAAGTAAAACTAATAGATTAATATTGTTCAAATAAAGTAATGAATTTTTTGAAAAAGTGGGAAAATCTTGTACCTATATGTTGGTTTGTCAGAAACATGAAATTTCAGCTTCTGTTGCAAGACTTCTGTTTAGCATATTTTTCAATGATTTGATGATAACTAATCTCTCCTGCACATACTCAACAGACAATATAGATCAATTTGTCATTTAATCTTCACTTGGCATCAGAGAATCCTTTTTGTTAATTTTAATTTCAGAAAGCTTTTCATGGTGTAATATGCCCCAATTGTTAGGAAACATCTCAAACACAGAAAAAATGTGACAGATTTATAAAATCTTGTTTCACAGTAAATTATAGAACTTTCAACACTTTTTTCCAGGATTGACTATGGCAGCCTTTAAATGTCTCCACAATGGAAAACAATTTTAGACAATGTTAAGAACTCTAAATATAGATTGAACATTCCTAACCTGAAAATCTAAAATCTAAAATGCTCTGAAATCCAAAATGTTTGAACAGTGATAAAATACTCAGAAAGTTTCAAATTTCAGAATATCTTGGAATTTAAATTTTTGGATTAGGGATGTTCAACCTGTAAAGTCTATGAAAACATTCCAGAATTTGAAAGACTCTGGTCCCAAGCACTTTGGATCAGAGAAATATAATCTCTACTCACATAGAATAGCAGAATTGAAGTGACTCAAATTCTATTTATTTATTTTCTTGATTGCTGTGTTTTTAACTTTTCAGACCAGAAATATATTGTCTTTCCTGGAATGGAATGTTGGGGCACAATTATAATGGGAGAATACATTTATAAAATACATTTATAAAATAGCAAACTTAAAGGTATTTCATGATCAATTAGAGGTCTCTGACCAAGTTTCTGTTTTGCTGGTTCTGCTGAATTCAATTGACCTTGACAATGTCTAGAGCCTAGCTACATATCTCAGATGAGCAGTGAGTCAGATTAATTGTCTCTACTGTAAGGCACCCCAGTCTAATCAAAGATGCTTTTAATTATGCTCACTCTGTAAGGGTCCTCCCCTTGTTCCCCGGAGTGTTTCCATATTATGATAAAAAATTCCTTTGTTTCAACAAATCTATTCAAAACTAGCTTGCCTGTCAATATATGACTCAATGCATGTAACCAATTATGTAACATTTTGTCACTTGTTTCTTATCTCCCAGTTGTAAATTCTATATAAACTAATGTCTCTGTAAATTCAGTACTATTGCCTTTGTGGAATTACCCTGCAAGAGTTCACTGGCGAGAAGATCCAACAGTCTTCTGGTGTAAAGATTAAATGTTGCCTTAACTCTTCAGTGCGAATAGTCTTCCTTTTGGTTTGGTTTGGTTTGGTTTGGTTTGGCTTGGGAATTTTCCTGCAACATTTCTGAAACATCATACTGCAACTAAAGTGAACTTGAATTTTTCTGCATTGCAAACACAGTCTTTGGAGGAAGACATGAGTAACCCTTGTATCTTAGTGGAACCAACTATATAACAGGAAGTTCCCCAAATTAACTTTAATGTACAAACAACTTTTATTTAAGGATACATAATGAAACTTTCTAATTTAGATAGTACACTTATATTCAAACTCAAACGTAATTGGAGCAAATGTAAAATGTGAATCACATGTTTTTTGTTTTCAGAAAAAGCATTTTTCATTGCTATTAGAATTGTTGACTTCCTTTATTGCCTATGCCTTGGGTAGATCTCTTTTATCTGTTCTGTACTTGGCACCTTATTGCTAGGAGACAGTTTATTATGGGTCCTTCATATTTCTGATTTTCTTGTGAACTTAGGCACTGCACATTTCTGTTCCAGGATGTCTTTCCAAGAACATACTGAGAATAGTGTTGGAGGACATAGTGTTTTATACTGCAGGGAAAATTTGCTTAATGTCCACTATAATAGCAATTTCTTCTTATAAGGCAAAAAACAATTACACAAAAATATAGTTCCCTAATCTTGGATTTTCCCCTGTAACACAACCCATTGCTTGTGTAGGCATCATTCAGTCTTCATTACATCCCAGGAAATTGGTATAAACAGTGATATTCTGGCTATTACTATTGCTGTGACGAATAGAGTGCTATATCACTGACTTCAGAGACTCCTGTCTGTTACCAGTATCCATGAACTATGTCAGGCTAACATGTTACCTTTGATGCAAGTTGGGTAAAATCACACTAGGCATATTACATGATTATATTGCAAATATTTTGAAGATAGATTAACCTCTTTAATTGTGAAAATAAAAGTACTTGACTTTAAAAGGGGGGGTCAAGAAGCTCTCTTGATTTCTTATATGGGTTATATAAAAATGATTTTGTCAAGAAATGTTATCAACATGGTGATGGGTAAATCTGTGTGTTGCCATGGTGACAGGGGACATGTTTGGACAAAGCCAGAGACATTTGGAGCCATGGAAGAAACAAAGAATGAACAAGTATTAGGTGCATCCACGACAAAAGCAGTGCCTTGCAGGAAGGGATGGGATTAGGGTTTACTGTGGGCTCTTCATCCAGGAGTGCCCTGAGTGAGGTCACCTGAGGGCAGAGACAAAGAAGGTGATATTTCTAAAGCCTGGATTGGACTAAGGAGGCATTGCCACTGTAGCCTGAAGGCCTTTCTTGGGTCTAAGGAGTATCTCTAAGGAGCACACGGGCTTCTCCACCTCTTAACCTGCTCCCTGTAATCTGAAATCACAGGATAGCAATTTGCTTTATCTCTCATTTCCTTTGTGGAAGTTTTCATTTTGGAGTGCATTCTTCCAAAGCCAAACATTTAAAGAGAAAATAAAATAAAATTAGTTCATCGTATTCTTTTCACCTCTGGGTATCATGATAGAGGTTTTTGTTTGCTCCCTTTTATTTTAATTTATTGTTTATGATCTCCTTTACAATCTACTTAGAGACTCCTTTGCCTTGGTTACTAATCCCTTTGGAGCTGATGGCTATATCACAAGTATTAAAACCATTATTATTATGCACTGGCATGTTTGCAGGGGGATAAAGTAGAAAAAGGAAAGCATCTACATACATCATTTCCCTGGAATAAACTCTAAATGTACAATGAAAGCTTATAGAGGTAGTGTATTAATGTAACAGGCTCTAGAGAATCTATTATCTGCAGACTTCTTGTAATGTATTATGCTAAAGTTCAAAACTTATAATTTGGATTAGAATTATACAGTGATTATTACAAATTTAAAAGGCACTTGTATGATAAGGTGCAGATGATTCCTTATTCTCTCTTTTTCTGTTTTGCCCTTCCTTCCCTTTCTTTCTCTTTTCTCCTCTCTTTTCCTTTCCTCTCCTGTATTCCTCTTCCTCCCTCATTTCCTTTCCTTTTTTCTTTCTTCTTTGAGATGTGGTACGAGGCTTAGTATGTTGCCCAGGCTGATCTTGAACTCCAGGACTCAAGTGAACTTCTTGGGGTAAAAACTCAAGGTTGGAGGAAGATTTAGAATTATTTACCTGTTTTAAGCTATTTGGGGGAACTATTCTGACCTTGGTTTTCTCATTTTCAAAGTAAGGATAATAACTGCATATGCGTCATAAGCCTGCTGTCCATAATAAATAAAATAACATACACAAAGTCCTTACAATACAATAACAACTTCTAACACATAAAGTGCTAAATTTAAAAAGTTATGGATTATGACATTTCTATGTAAACTTGAAGTAGATCTTATGAGACAGTCTTATCTATCCTACCCTCTTGGTTGAGTCCATTCTGTGCTTGCTGTATAGTAATTCTGTGTTTCTATGAACAGCTTCCAGATCCCTTACTGCAACATTTGAACATGTTCATCAGAGATTGTGAGCATTTGTTTTTTAATTTGGAAGAAATAAGAGCATTAAAAAAAACAATATCCATATTTGTACCACTATACCCATCAAACTGCTCTAGTAGTATACCACTCCCACAAAATGCTATTAAAGCATAGTTTTGTTAATTAAATTAAAATTTAATATGAAAATTTCAAATTTGAAAGAGCATTTTTGAGAATCGCATCATATATCTGAAGATAACTGAAAATACTTTGTCACAAAACCAATGAAAAGGAATTAATATGAGGAATTTTTCAAAAAAAAGCATTCGTATGCAGGAAGAAGTGAGCTGAGTCTTAGCGGCAGTTCCTCAGGGAGGCAGGATGAGCACTGGGCCTGTGCCTCAGTGAAGACATGGAACTGAGAATGCCTTGCAGAGGTACCGGAAGTCACTCTCTTCTCCACAGGAGGCCATTTTGGGGCTGATTGGGAAAAGAGGTCACGGAAGAAAGAGAATTTCCTTCTAAAAAGGCCATTTTTCCAGACTTTTCTGTACAGTTAAGGGGATAAATGGTTGGGCTCCCTCCCAAACCTAATTCTTAGATAGTTCAAAATTCAGCACCAAAATAAAAAGTTAAAAGGTTTTGTTTCTGGATCAGAGGCCATGAGACTTAAAACAGGAAATGGGACTTGAAACCTTTCTGTAAATGCTGACCATTAAAGATATACAAAGGACTCAGGCAAGCACAGATGGCTTGTTAGCCACCAATAGCATTGACAAATTAGTGTAGATTATGGATGGGGTTATACTGTAGCCAGTTTATTGATGTGCTAAATTCAGCAGCGCATTTGTATTTTTTCTATCATTGCTTTGAAATAAGTTCACTGGATCTCTCAGCACTTGGATAGTGTCATAAATTCTAGGTTACTGTCAGATACAAAAACAAGATCCATTTCTAGCAAAATTGATCCCAAAATTGATTATAAATTTGTTATAAGATTGTGCTTTTGTAGAACCCACACTTGGTCCATGGACTGGAGAACACCAGTAAAAAAAAGATGAGCTGTGTTTTCAACCTTCATCTTTCACTTCTTTCTCTCCCATAAAATTTGCTGTTTCTCTGATTTTGTCAAGTTTAAGGGAGGAGGGACAATAAGGAAGAGAAAGAAATAAAGAAAAGAGGACTTTTTTATTTGGCCAACACAATCCTCTTGAGGACTGATTATGCCACTGAGGTAAAAAAAAAATAAAATATATATATATATAGGTAGATGATAGATATAGATAGATGGTAGGTAGATAGATAGATAGATAGATAGATAGATAGATAGATAGATAGATAGATGAGTTCACCCATGAGGCATCTCTGCAGAGAATCTCACTGTGGTATCCATGCCATAGTCCTTCCTGATCTGAATGGAGTGCTCTTTGGCTGACTGTCTGATCCTCTGCCTATAGTAGCACAACTGAACTTCTTTTTTCTGGGTTTCCCTCTCCTCCACAAAATGCTTTTCTGGATGGGTAACTCCAGGTGACTTGAGTGAAATTAAATGCTGTGACACCCTTGCTTTTCACTCCTGGAGAAAAACAGCTATACTCTTCACACTCCTGAGTGTATATCTCCAGTTCTCTTAAAATTCACACAAATATTTGCCTTTCAGCAGCTGTTTGGCCAGGGCTACATGCCTTAGGTGCAGATCATAGTAGGAGAATTTGCTTCAGGAAAGATAAAAATGATCATAAATCTGTACAAAAATCAGTTTATAATTCCTACATGGAAATGAAAATAGTAAACAGTGTCAGTGATGAAATATTCCTGTGAGAAAAATAATCTGGGAGGTCTAAACTCTGAATAATTACCACAATTCTTTTTCAGTGCTACTAATTCATAGTAGGCTTTAAAGTAGAATATTGTTACTACTTACCCTACAGGAAATATTATATTTTGTAAGGACATTATTTAGAGACCTCTTATTTAAACGGTTGCCCCTGATAAATAGACTCAGTTTCATCAATCCATTTTTGGAAGTAACTTTAGAATAGTTTGGAATGATTATATCTCTGACTCATAAGAGACTACAAACTCCTGATTTAAATAATATATTTGAAATAAATAATGATAGCACAATGTCACAATGACAAGGGAACAGGACACAGGTTATTTCACTTTGGTCATTCATTGTGATCACTTTAAAATTTGTGTTTAAAATTAAGCGGTGAAATATATAAAATTTGCAAGGGCTGATATTTTTGCTTGGAAAGTGCAGATTTGCATTTATTCATAAAATACTTTACTAACTTTTAATAATATTATTAAAAATAACTTTAATTGCTTTTTCTTATTTCTTATTTAATTATGATAAATTTAATGCTATTTATCATTATGAAAGACCAATAGGGAGGTAGAATTTTTTCAAAATATACATTAACGCAATTTTTAAAATATTAAATCATTGTATTTTTCTTTTTTGTACTATAATACTATTTTTTACTTTTTTACTGACATAATTATGTATTTGAAGTTTAATAAAAATTTTTATAGTCTTCATTTTTTTCTGGTTGACATTGTTTTCTTTTTTAGGATTATTACTGAGGTTTTTAAAAATGATCCACAATGAAATATAGAGGCTGACATTGGGCTGGGAACTAAGATACTGATCACCCCATTTTGTAATATCTTTCCTAATCTCTCCAAAGAGCTCTCTTGAAGGCTTTTCATTTAGCTCACTATTATGCTAATGTCCACTGTAACTTTTACATAATCGTTCCTCTCACTAAAATTCTTTTCTAAAATTCCTCTAAGTCTCCAGTAAAGACAGTGGAGATGCCTGTGCAGGTGGCGTATTAACCTAACGGAGGTCAGAGAATACAGTGGAAGAAGGACAGAGTGGAGAATTGGTTTGCAAGTGGACCAGCTGGTTTGCTTCATGTAAGGGTTGAGGGGCGACATTGATGAGAATCCACAGAGAAGTGGGCACACACAGGAAAACTCTCAAGTCTGGTAAACACAGTCCTAGGCCCAAAATGGAGACTAAACTTCTAATTTTATTGTTATTTATGGACTCCGCCAGAGTTGAAAAGAAGCAAGCAGCCCCAAGGAAGATCCTGAATTGCAATCCTGTTCTACAAATGTTTGCAATTTGCAGTGTGTTGGAAAAGGACCGAGATTAGTACTAAACACCACAAAGCAGGTCATTCATTCTGGTTGCTCAGATTCCATACCAAGGTGACATTCAATTCTGAATTATTTTTTACTGTGCTTTCCAAAACTCATCGCTTAGTCCCAATAATTCCTTACCAAACTTGATTCCTCATACAATACTTGTATGATATGTTTTAATACTTTTATACCTTATTAACTTTTTATTCTCAGTCTGAACTCAAATATCACTTCCTTGATTAAACATTTCATAAACCCCCAGATAAACTATTTTCATCTGTCTACTCATGATATTTTGATTCTACTTGTTTGACACTTTTTGTTTAACTTTGCATTGTATCTGATTTGTTTTCAAGCTATTGCCCTCACCAAACTTTAAACTCACTGACATTAAAGTTTATATCCTGTCCTTTCCTAGTATAACTATTCTTCTTTTTAATGAAACATACTTTAAAAACATTTCTTTCCAACAGTTATTCAATAGCATATCTGGAGAATAATTTAATTGAATGCTAAAATAATAACTACATTGACCAGTGTAGCCTGTGTGATAGTTAAATACTGAGCTTTTGAAAAGTAGTTTAATCAGTTTTTATTGATTATTATAATTTGTGCCATACCTACAACACGATGGATAATTCAACTAGGGAAGAAAATGTGGAAAGTTTTACTTAGCTGCTTCTGGCATTAGAGGTACAATAATTGCATACATGGAACAATTAAGTAAAGAATGCCTTAATCCATGTTGTTTTATAATAATAGGATACCCAAGACTAGAAAATTTATAAAAAATTAAAATATATTTTCTTGCACTTCTGGGGGCTGGGAAGCCCCATATCAAGTGCTGACATCTTACTCTACTTTTTTGTGGTGGAGGGTAGCACATTAGTGAGAAAGAGGAAAGAACAGGTGTGAAATGGGCTGCCCATTCCATGGTAACAGACCTATCCCTACCTTTACACAGTAATCCTTCCATGAAAGTTGTGACGCCATCTACCAGATACTACCCATTTGTTCCACTTCCTAGCACCACTGCATGAAGGATCAAGTTATCAGCCCCCTACGTGAGCTCTGCGGGACATAGCAGAGAGGTACATCTCTGACAAACCACTGCAATTGATTGTATGCAGGCTCAAGACACAGTCAATATTCCTCAAATTAAACAGTCATACAAAGGATCCAACCAGGAATCATACATGAGTTACCAGCCTAGGTTCAGAGATACTGAAGCAGGGAGATTTGTCAGTGAAGAAAAACAAAGCAAAGCAAAACAAAACCAAAAACTAGTATAACCTTGAGATCAGAGTGAAGGGGTAGAAGAATAGAGACAGTCTGGTTTGGCCTTTATTGAAAAGGATGGACCAGAGAATGGGATCATCAGAAAAGAATCTTTTACGGGTCTTCAACTAAGTGGACTTTAACAGGGTCTTTAGTATTAATGTTTATTTTTCTTTATAACCCATCTGCCAAGATCAACTTCTAATAAACCTTCTTATGGTTTTATGATTTGAGGATCTAACTAGGTAAATAGCCACTGAACTAAATAGGTAGCAACCATCTTCAAAGTTACTGCATAGAAAATGTATTCAGCTTTATTCTTTCATTCCTTACCTAAATGTCAATGTATAATTACAGTCTTCATTAATATAGATGGGCCTCATTTTCTTAAGAAAAACAGAAAACAAGATTTCAAATTTTCAGGATAGAAAAGGGTCACCTGATTTATTAAAAATTTACTTAAAATATTTATATTGCAGATAATATTTTATTCCACTAAAAGTGTTTCACTTATGTTTTTAATAAAGTTGTAGTTTACAGAGCTTTCCTCAGGGAAAGGGACAAATTTTAATGTAACATATTAAAAACTATAGTAATTGATTATCCTTTACATCCCAAATCAAATTTCACTTCCTGGATGAAGCCTTTCCTACTTTCCTAATCATAAGCTCTCATGTCAAATATTAGAAAGCAATCTCAATCATTAAAATCAGTAATAGATAATAAAAGAGTATTTCTTAATAGGTCACCAAAATTATGTATACCTTTAGAAAGTAATACATCACATATAGCTGCACCTGTGCCGTGTAATATTGCAACTGGTTATTCAGTATGGTACATGGAAAACCTACAAATACCAGCACTTCCGGTCTCTCAATTTATACTTACTTTTATGTCTAGTACTGCACAGGCAAATAGCACTAGGTATCTTGCTTCATTGTATGAGATGAGTTTCTATAGATGTACTATTCATTGCTTTTATTGTAAAAAAAAAAAAAACCTAATTTTTACTTGGTGAGAAAACATTGAACGAAAAATAAGATCTGTGTTTGCAAATGAACTTTTTAAGAGAAGTCAAGATGGCCAATCAGTGAGCAACAAAATACAAAGCCACCAGAGAGAAACAACTCATGCACCAAAATACAACACCCTGGAGAGACCCAGACAGAGGGAGATGGATCCTCTTGACACAGGAAGAAATTAAAACTTAAAAAAGCTTGTCAAATACATCAGGACTACAACTGAAACTGCTAAAAATTAAGGGACACAGCATTTTCGCAGTGACCCGCCAAGTTTGCGCCAGCCAGAATTTGGGCCAGCTTGAATCCATGACGGCTGGCAGAGCTGCCCAAATTTGTTCCTGCCGCCACTCACAGGAACCACAGCAGTGCTGAAGTTGGAGGTTGGTGAGCCCAGTGGAGAGCGGAGCCTGCAAATGGACCTTCATTAATCCATTGTCAGTGCTGAGAATGAGACCCCCCCGCCACAGGAAGGGCACAACCAAATGGGCGAAATGTTGGAATTGGGAAAGAGGAGCCTGAACTGGGAATGACAATGACTTCTGTTGGTTGCTCCCTCCCCAGAGCAGATTCCTGGGATTTGCTTGGACTGGGCTGCACCCCTGGCCAGGATCCAATGAGCCACCCCAAATCAACTCCCTGCACCTAGCACGCACTAACCGGGTGAAGGCCCCTGAAGTTTGGCTGACCTGGTGGGGAGGGGCCACCGTACACAGCCACTGCTTACACCTCAGTGACAAGAGCAGTCAGGAGAGGGTGGAGATTCCTTGCCAGCATGCTTTGGAGGAAACATGGCCAACAGGGAAGGGGGCTGGGACCTGCACTGTAACCTGTGTGGAAGAAGACAGGACCATGACAGGAGACAGGCAGGAGGAGGCCCCAGCCCAGAACCCTGAGAGCACTGATCCAGGAGTGGGAAAAACAAAGGAGACTGAGGGTGGTGAACACGCAACATCAGACATGGCTTCAGTGGACATTAAGAGATATCTTTGGGACCTTGTAGATGAGCTCAAAACTGAAATATTAAATCAGGTAAAGCAAGATATGAGTAGACTAATAAAAGAAATGCTCTCAGGAAGCATCTCTCAGAAAGATACAGACAGAAGAAGGGACAAACACAAAAAAGGAGGGAAATATTCGATAAAGAATATAAAGAAAGTGCTCTGGGGTTTAGCGTAGTTGGTTAAGGTTCCACCCTGTAAATGTGAGGTTGTGAGTTCCATCCCCGATGCAGAGAAAAAAAAAAAAGAATATAAAGAAAATATAGAATACATGAAGCAGATTCAAACAGACTACCAGGAAATTAAAAACTCCATTGAAAGCTGGCAAAACACCTTAAAAGAAACTAAGGATAGACTATCAAAACTTGAAGACAAGTTTGCAATGTGTGATCATGAAAGGAAAGATCTCTTAAGAATAACAAGGAAACAGGCAGTAACAATACAAAGGCTAGAAGATGACAAGAGAATCTACAATTTAAGAATAAGAAATGTGAATGTAGAAGCAGGAATATATACAGGTGAATGACAAAGGCTATTCACAGAAATAATTAAGGAAAACTTCCCAAGCATGGGAGAAGAAAATGACATTCAATTATGTGAGGCATACAGAACTCCAGCCACCTACAACCAAAACAGAGCTACACCCAGACATATAATAATCAAGATACCAGAAATTAAATATAAAAACAGAATATTAAAAGGCTTCAGAGAAAACAAACATTACCTATAAAAGTAAGCCCATCAGGATCATGGCTGACTTCTCGACACAGACCATCAGATCAAGAAGAGCTTAGAGTGAAGTATTCCAAGCCCTGAAAGAAAATAACCTCCAGCCCAGATTGATGTACCCTGCAAAACTGTCACTAGAAATTAATGGAGGAGCAACATGCTTCCATGACAAAGAGGAACTGGGGGAGTTTGTGATCACTAATCCAACCCTACAAAGAATACTGAAGGACATTCTAGAGAGAGAGAAAAAAACCCCAGGATTTTAGGAACAGTGGCAGAAAGGCCTCAATGAGTGGGGCAGGCAGTACAATGAAGGAGAAAACTAGACAAACAAAGGCAGAAAAATTAGCATAGCAGAAATGAGGCAGAGAAGGATAATTAGAATCTCTAACATAGATGGCCTTGATACACTATACTGTTAATAGTGCACCAGGATTTAAAATCCACATTACTCACACTACTCTGCTTAGATGTATTATATTCTGTTCCAGTCATTCTGCCTGTACTAGATTTGAGGGCACAGACAGTAATCCTGAAAATAACAGGATATAGTAGGGTAATCATCCTTAATTTCCTATTAAGTTAATCTAAAGCTCTGTAAAACCTATACTGTTTTACCATGACTGATCATAATCGAATCTGTTTTGTTAGATCACTGTTTTGTATTGATAGATATTATTCAAAGCTGTTATGATTGATAGTATCAAGTCTGAGAGTATAGGCAACTGCACTTAAGATGACAAGATCCACTAGAATATCCACTCTGGTTTGATTACTACCTGCCTTTGAAGTTTTATGCTGTCTACAATGTTTTATTTTTACTAATATTGTTATCTACTGCTATATTCAATTATACTGCTATATTCATTTACACCTGATGATATAGATAATTCTATTGAAGATAATAACAACACAGAAATCATTGTAGATCACCTTGTACTGTTGTTTTATATGACTTTTTGGTTTCATGTTTTTATAGGAATTTGTTTTGTTTTGTCTTGCTAAGTTTTGTTTTTCCCTCTAATACAGAAAGGATAGAAATACATGTATAGACTCATGCATGCGTAGCTGTTTACACTCTCACTGTTTGACTATCTACTTTGTATGCTTTAATTTTGTAACTTGAACAACTATTTCTAAGAGGACAATATGTAATTTATCAACTAGTAGTTTCTTATTGTTTATCTTTTTTTTTGAAGTTCTATATTCTCTACACTTTACATGGTTTTGTTTCTCTTTAAATAAAAAAAAAATTTTAAATGGACTTTTCCATTTTTTAAGTATGGTAACTTTGAGAAAGTCACTGTATCATCTTAAGAGTTAGTTTACCCATCTCTGTAGCAACTTGATGAGTCTGTTTCACACAGCCTTTGTCAAAGTTTAGTAGGATTAGATATGCAAAGCATATTTTATTTACTATTTGCCCCTCAGTAGATGATCAGAAATGATTTGCCTGTTTAGTGCTCACTTTTACCAATGTATTGGCATGATGCCTGACATTTTGTTTATCTGCTATTTCCAAAAAAGAAAAAAAAAGGTTGGGAAGTATTAGACAGTTTTAGGAGACAGTGTAAGAAAAAGGTGTACATCCCTGCACAGCATGATGGGATTTTTTTCATCACTGGACAGTGGTATGGGTGAGAATATCAAAGGAACCCTGGAAAGGTGGGGAGGCTCTTTAATTCCAGGAAGAAGTAGGACTCATGGGTGAATCATTTGTTCACTACTTGGTGAGGACTGGTTTGGAAGCATGGCCAGTACATATTTATTGTTGATGCTGATGTCATTTAAATTCGAACTCAATTCTGTACAGACTGATACTGTCTCCT
The DNA here is from genome assembly GCA_004027455.1 of Hydrochoerus hydrochaeris. Classification (NCBI taxonomy): domain Eukaryota; kingdom Metazoa; phylum Chordata; class Mammalia; order Rodentia; family Hydrochaeridae; genus Hydrochoerus; species Hydrochoerus hydrochaeris. The sequence goes on along the minus strand of PVLA01004557.1, from coordinate 13,529 downwards.
TATCCTATTTTCTTATTATCCTAGTATGCCTTAACCCTTACAGTCTTTGAATCTAGTCTCCCACATCTCAGTTCATAGCTAGGTGTTTAAGGAAAGTAACAACTTAGTCCAGGGAAGCAGAGCTATCATAAACAGAAGGACTGAATTGAATAGCAGGACTGTAACTCCCTCTCCCTTACTTTAATTTATAGAAATTTTCACTTTCCTTATTTGTAAAATGTGAGTCCCAGTTACCCTGAGATAATCTGAGATCTCTGGTTCTAAGACTATGAATTCAGATTTTATGAATCTGAATTGAATGCTCTTTTCTTCTATAATCATAACTTCTCCATTCTCCCCTTTAAGGGAATAGGAAACTTATGTATTTAGGGGCCAAAATAATTTTTACTTAAAAAAAAAAACTTCATACATATGTATTTCAGTGACTTAACCTTGCATAACAGAACCAGTACAGTGCCAGCATGTGAAATCCTAAAATTGCTAAAATGTAACAGGAAAGCAAAAGGCCAAGTAATGTTTTAATCTCTTTTGACATAACAAGGAATAAAAGTAAATTTGCCAGTAATATTGTGACTATTGCTAACAATTCACTATATCAGGAAAAAAAGTGGGTCAGTTTTAAATATCCTGCTGCTTTTAAAAGTATAAGAAACTATAAAACACTCTTTGTCTGTGTGTTTTTTGAAAGAGTGGATATTTTAAATGACCTGGCTGGCTTTGTGGGTGAAATCTGTGTTTCCATGGCATTGCCACTGGCAGGAAGCAAAAAAGGTGGTTTCTCCACAGGACTTTTCTAGGAGGCAGCAAAGACAATGGAAGTGAATCTCTTAAAATTGCCAGGTCTAAGAATTGGTTGTATTAACTTTAAAAAGCATGCAGAAATTCTATTTTCTTTCCATTTCATTTTTACTCAATTCTTGACTGTAGCTCTAAAGGTGATTTTAAAAGTTTCCTGTGACAAAACAAAGAGTAAACCTTACAACTCCACACTGATCTGCACCTTGCATGTTGCAATCCTCATCAAATCCCATGTAGCTTATGCTATAGAAGGAAGACCTCACCTCAATGCCGCTTGCAGGATGATCAAGATATTTATTGTAGTGCATATTCAGCCATGTGCAGCAGTTTGCATTTTACATTACCACAAAGAATAGAATTTCTTGAGTTTGTCCTGTGCTGTTTTATCTTTGGCAAGTGTCATGATCTATTTGCATAAATAAATAAACCTTTTTAAATTGCATAAAGCATAGTGACATACAACTTAACTAAAAATGCACTTTAGTTCTTTTGTTTTCAAATTCATTTCTTTGATTTTCATTTCCACCCCAGGAAGGTCATAGGACTTGTTAGTGTGGAAGGGAGTGAAAAATGACATACTGCTGCCTATAAATTGCATGGCTGGGGCAGAAAGTAACCAAAGAGGTAGATCTGAAGTTACACAGACCTCTAAGAGTCCTCTTGGGGCTGTTCTTACTGCCAGATCATCAGTATTTATGACCTCTTCTTTGAGGTTGTAAAATGCTGGCCCTGGGTATTCCGTAGCCATTATATTATATAGGTCACCTAGCTAACTTCTAAATTTTTGCTCAGAATCATTCCTAGACCTAGACTTGAGTCTTTCTGCTCCTTCTAGAGCTCTGAATCTTGTGTCTAAACTTGATTCTAAATTCTGTACTTGGTTCAACCAATCCTATCTAAGCCAATGCAAAAACCATACCATTTATCCTCTTTATTATTTTCCAAAGATTTTAATTAAATTTAAACATATTTTCAATATCTACCACATGGCAAATGACACAGAAACCAATTCTGTGATCACCTATTTGTGCAGTCAGAATTGACCAATATGAAATCTCCGGTTCAGTGGAGACTGGGTGAGATCTTCTGACCCAAAACTACCCTCCCATAAATCAGGGCAGGGACTCTAACCTTCTTTCATGCTCTAAATTAAACACTCTACTCCTGATTGTGGTGTCATTAACACTTAGATGTAAGAGGTTTACTCAGCACTTCAAGACAAGGCTCTGGAGATATGTTCTACTTGCAGAGCAGTGACAATCAGAATCAGGCCCAGTGTGTGTCTCAGGCACACTGAAGGAGATCTCCATTCACCTTGTCAGAACAATTGAGAGCTCCCTCTGACTCAGTCTTTGCCTCCTCCACGGACAAGCAACTGTAAAAGATAGGAGAGAAATGTATGGCACACATCCCACCACCACAAAACGTTCTCCTTTTGATAGAAAAGGCTCATTATAGTTAAGTGCCATCTCTAAAAGGGAGTTGCTCAACATCAGTCACCTAAAGCGGAAGCTGCTGGCTCTGCTTATGTTGTCATATGCTCCACGATGGCTGCCTGCATGGCAAAATCATTCTCCACTTACACCCCTTTAGAAATACAGTGTGGCTTTCAGTGAGACACCAACAAATTGCAATCCTGGAAATCCTCTACCTCTCCCTAGCTCTTTGTTGCCCACAAGGATTACATTCCATTCAACAGAAATCCCAACAAGCAGCTTTGTTCCTATTTATTGCACTCAGAGTAAGTCTTGGAGGAAGGTGTAATTAATGGGCTTTTTGATTTATCAATTATAATGAATTAAACTTCTCTATCAAATATCAGTGGGTGCAAACAAAGGAAACTTTCAGAATTCTTGAGGGCCCTATAGTAAATGTTTAAGAGACAGAGGCAGAGAGAAAAAAAGAAAGACCTATAACTAAGTACAGTCAAAAAATACAGCTTCTCTGAGAAGGAAAGTTGGCCCTGGGGAAATTGTCTCTTCCTTCCCTCCCTCTACTTCCCCCTCCTGCTTATGCACAATTCTCACTCAACTTTCACTTGGTGTGATCCTGTTATAGCAGGTGATGCTGAAGTGTGATGGCTGAAAGGTTTAACCCACTCAATGAAGAATTTTAATGGAATCACTCATTTCTTTGAACTACGAGTCTTCCAGCATCCCTGACTGGTCCTGGGAGGTCCCTATTTCCCATCTCCTCTCTGAAGCTGGACTGTGCCTGCTACACTTGCACTGGACCTGCACAAGGACACTTTCATGGTGAGAGCAAAGGCTCTGTTGGAAGCAACATTAGAGTTTGCTAAAGCAAATGGAAAATCCCAATAGAATTAGCCCTGTGCAGAGGGCCTGGGTAGGTGTAAGTGCTCAAATCATTATCATTCTTTCTGTTGGTTCTGAGTATCACACTTGTCCTTTAATCCCCTTAATATTACTTTCCAAACATTGCATAATATTTTAAGAAAATATTTGCCAAACTGCTAACTTACATAATTCAAAGAGTTACCATGTTCTGTCTGGTTTTATGTGGCACTCTTCCTGTCTCAGAAATGATTACATTCGCTCTTCGACCCATTTCCTTGGCATTTTGTTTCCATGCTATGAACTGGTACTCTTGCTCTGCTCTTTGAAAATCCATGAAGTTTAGCTAGTATATTTTTGTTTGAAGTCAGATGAGGATGTAACACTCCAGCCCAGCTTCTCCCTTCACTACCCATTTCCCACTAAGGGTAAACCAGTACTCTGGATATTTAAATGATGATGTTACAAATGTTGGTTTTACTCAGCTAAATATTTTACTCAAGTATAATTTATTGTCTTGTATAAATGTCAATAATCCTGACATTAATTCTTTCCTTGTTTTGTCATTTGATTAATTTTCTTTCTAAAGATCACTAATTTTTACATACTTTTCTACCAAGTTCTCAGTGTGATTTGCCATATGGCCTCATGTTCTTGCTTTACATTTTTTCTGCAAACTTCCCTGGTGGAGGTATGTGTCCTCCACAGCACTGTGAGTTGATGGCTCCCCGTGACTGCTCACAGCCAGTCATCCTGGAACTTCCCAATGCCAACACCCAGGGAATTCCCATTGCTTCTCTATGAGGCTGAACCGCCTGATGCTCCCTTAGCATCCTTATCTTCCATCTCATATACTTGAAATGCATCCAAGGAAGGATGCCTGGAAGATAAAATTTTGAGATGCTGTAAACCTGTAAATGTTTTCATTTCTACCCCTTCCCAGCTGCTCACTGAATGGGTCATATATCCCTCACTTAATGTTGAGGTGACCACTTAATTGCTCTCCTGCCTCCTACAAAGGAAAGGAAAATGATGTTTTTGCCACTGACTCACCCTTTTCTGGGTCTGAAGCTGCTGTCTCTAAAAGTGCCATCTCACTGTGCTTTCATCAGCTAGTGCTGGAGAAATCTCAAACAACTTATGTACAAAACTTTAAAAATTTTGTATTATTTTGAAATTCTGTTTCTTTGGGTTTGGAGTGCATGGCTACCCCACCTGGCTGTGCAGAGTTCTCTACAGTCAGTGGGGTGGCAGTGTGCTGCTCTCTTAAAGTCTTTTTCTGCCACCTAATCAGCACTTTTAGGTGAGGTTTCTGTGAGGTCTGTTAGGTGTACATTCTGCAGCTTATTGGCTTAAAATATATTTTCATTTGTCATGATATCTCTGTGGGACCAGTCAAGAGAAAGAAGAACCATTAGTACAACTGTTTTGATATTGAATATTGACAAGTGTCTTTTTAAAATAAAGAACCAGTCCCTCCAAACCTCAAAAAAAATACTTCCACCTTATTTAATAATGTGATTGTATATAGAAAGTTAGGGTGGTAATTTCATTCATAATTTAGCAAGCTTTGTTCTCTTGCTTTCTACTTCTCAATGTGGACATTGAAAAACTGATGCCATTCCAATTTCTATTCTTTTTTATATAACCTATGTTATTTCACTTTGGAAAGTGTATTCCTTTTAAGTTAAATTTACTTTTCAACTGATACATAAGCACATACAAATCAGAATTTATTTTCTTTGCACTTTTGGGGATTGAACTCAGAAATCTCATGCTAATTTTTTTCTCAGCCTTGTATTTTAACAGGGTTGTATGGGTGTTATGATATATGAAATGTAGGCAGTGACAGTCTGAACTACAAGAAGTCAGTGTAACTTTTTAAATACAGATTTGAGGAACATAAACTGTAAGAGAAAACTTAGTGAGTTAATGAATAGACAGAGTATGTTTAAAGATGAGAAGACAGGCCACCACCAGAAGGCACTTTCCTTGTGTATCCAGAGTGGGCAAAGAGAGCCAGAAGTTCTGCCTCTGCCTGCTGTGCTCCACCACCAAAAGGCCACATCCTGCTGGCAGTCAGTGTGGGCAGACAGAACCAGCAGATCTACCTTTACCTTCAAGGAGCTGCCACCAGAAGGCTCCTTCTTGCAGGCAGCCAACAGGAGCAGGGACACACAGCCATGTAAGCCCTGTGCATCTGCAGGCCTCCAATGGTGGCCGTTTCCTCAGGCAGCCATCACCCACCAGCAGAATTAGACAAACACACCTCTGTGTGTCTGCCACCATCATGGGAATCCCAGTGTAGACACACAGGCTGAGAAGCAGCCCCACCTCCGTGCACCCCTGATCATCAGCAAAGCCCCATGTAGCTGCACAGTTCTGGAGAAGAAGCCCACTCCACACCCTGCTACTTCACTATAAATGTGAAATTAGAGGAACCCAGGTCCCATCCCCCTACACTGCCTAGGAGTAGCCAATGTGGGAAGTGCCTGGGGCCCCACAACCAGCTTGTTGGGAGGAACCCAGGAGAATGTCAAGACGAAGGAGCAAAAGACAAACTGAAACCTCTAGCCCACACAGAACAAGTCTGGGAGATACAGTCATGGAAGCCAATAGAAGTCACCACCTGAAATCTCTGAGAGGATAGCAACAGAAGTAAGGAAACAACTTCATGAGATTGTAAAAGCAGTCAAATCAGAAATAATGTCTCAGATAAAAGAAGAAATCATAAACATACTGAAAGAATTGTTCGGAAGTTCTAAAGAAGACATAGACAAAAAAGAGGAGCATAGGAAAATGATGGAAACCTTGAATGAATGTAGGAAGGAATTACAATGCATGAAACAGGTTCAAAGAGGGATACAGGAAATTAAAAATTCAACTGAACACTGGCAAAACTGCTTGAAAGAGACTCAAGATAGACTTTCAAATCTTGAAGATAGGATTGCAGCTAGTGATCATGAAAGGAAAGATCTCTTAAAAATAACACAAATCAGGAAATAACAACTCAATGGTTGCAAGATGATGCAAAGAAGCATAATTTAAAGTGATAGATGTTGGTGAAGAAGCAGGGGTTCAACACAAATGGAATTAAAAAGATATTCACAGAAGTAATAGGAGAAAACTTCCCAAACATGGGAAATGGATCTGGCATGCAGATAAGCGAGGCATATAGGACTCCAACTAGCCATAGCCAAAATAAATCTATACCCAGACATATAATAATCAAAGTCCTAGAGATTCAGCACAAGAACAGAATATTAAAAGCTGTTAAAGGGACAGATCACCTATAGAAGAAAACCAATCCAAGTCACAGCAGTCTTATCAACACAAACCATCAAGTCAAGAAGAGTTTGGAGTGAAATGTTTCAAACCCTGAAAGAAAACAACTTCCAACTCAGATTGATCTACCCTGCAAAATTATTTTTCAAAATTGATGGAAAAATAAGATACTTCCATGATAAAAAACAACTGAAAGAATTCATAACTACCAAACCAACCCTATAGAGAGTGTTAAAGGATATTCTAGAGAGAGATAAAGATGACCATGGTTCCAAGAATAGCAGCAGAGGAGGATCACCAAACAAGACAGGCAATTGAATGAAGGAGGAAAGTGTAGGGCCAACAATAGGAGGACAGCAGGGCAGAGACAAACCAATATATGCTGGTTGTAACAATTAATGTAGATGGCAGGTCAGCAATAAAAAGAGACACAGGGAGAATGGATCAAGAAACAAGATCCATCAATATAATGTATACAAGAAACACATCTAACTTGAAAGGAAATTCATACACTGAAAATCAAAGGAGAGAAAAGAATTATTTCACGTGACAGGAGACAAAAAAAAAAGCAAGAGTAACTTGCCCATCACCCGCAGAATGGATAAGAAACATATGGTATTTTCATGCAGTGGAAAGCTACCCAGCTATAAAGTAGAATAATCTCAAGGCTCCTGTAGGTAAATGGATGCAACTAGAGATCATGTTCATGGATGAAAGTTTGAACACATGAACACTAGCATAAGAAACAGAAGAAGTTAATGGGATCCAAAAGCAAAATAGTTAATGTAAGAGCAAAAGGGAGGAAAGGTGGAAACTACTGTTAATTTCTTATTGTCTTGAACTCTTGCATTATTTACACAATTTTGTTAGGTTTGGCTTTGTTCTGTCTTGCTTTGTTAGATTCTAGGCTGTCAGATGGTAGGGACAACTATTTTGAATATAATGGGATATATTATGGTAATCATGGTCTCCTATTATATTGTTTGAAGTCTTATAATGCTTTCATTTATTTGTTTGATTGGTTTTATTCTGTTCTATTTGATTTTAATATGTGTGATGATATAGACAACTTTTTGAGAAAAATGAGACATTATAGCAACTATTGTTCATTCCTGTTATTTGGTTTAGAATGTCCTATAATGTTTTCATTCTTTTAAATGTTTTTATAATATTTTTTATGTTTGATATTAATATGTGTGAAGGTATGCTCAACTATTTCAAAGAAAAGAGACATTATGGTAGCCACTGTTGATGTCCAGTTGTCTTGTTGTGAAGCGCTGTGTTGCTTGCATTGTTCTGTTCTGATTTACTTTGTTCTGTTCTCTTTTGTTTAATTTTCTTTAAAATACAAAAAAAAAAGATGTGAGGAGTAGATGGAGTAAGAACCAACATTTGAAAAAGGAAAAGGATTCTCAAAAAAGATCTGAGAAGGAGTGGCCAGAAGGGGAAAAATAATCTCATGGAGTACTATGCTCTAGAGGTCAGGGATAAATTGCCTAAGGAGAATAGTCAAGGATACCCACTGCTGAAGAGATCCCAAAGACAGAACAGGATGCAGGGATGTGTTAAGAGATACAACTGAGAGAATTAGAGATTGATTAAATGTTCACAGGGAGGAAAAATGTCATAAATTTCTGGCTTGGGTCCCCAGATAAATACTATTATTATTTCCTGAGATTAAAGTCCCAAATTTGTCAGATAAATTTTGAGACAGCTCGAGGCATCTGTCAAACAACCAAGATAAAACATTCTCAGTGAAAGTTGATGTATGATCTCAGGTTTAAGAAAGGTTTTTAGCCTCTGGTTTTCCTGAGGCCAGGGAAAAATACCAAGAAGACAGGCATTTCCTCCATTAAGAAGCTGTTCTTCAGCTTGGTAAAGTCATGGCAATACTTGGTAAGAGGAACCAGACTGCAGAGTTTTGAAGGAAACTAGAGGAGGGAGAGTGAGCTATGTGTGGGTCTACTACCAACTGCATGCACATTTTCTCAAACCCACTTCGTCAGACACAGCCATTTTCTGCCCTCTTCCTTTCCCCACTGATCCTTTTGATTTTCTGAATATTACTATTTCCATGTTTGTATTGTGAAAAAGTCTGGCAATTTCTCGACAATATTTTTTTTTTCTTTCGCGGTACCAGGGATTGAACTCATAACGTCTCACTTGCCAGGCAGGTGCTTATGCCACTGAGCTAAATCCCCAGCCCTCTCAACAGTATTTAGTCTGATAATTCCTAAAACCAAATCAGTACAAGATCTGTCTTTTCTGCTTTGCCCACACTGTTAAATAACATAATTAAATGTACATGACAAAATTTTATTGGTTATTCCCAATAACCAATCTTATAGAAGCCTAGAAATGTTAAATAGCTATTTAGTTGTTTATGTTACTTCATAATCATTTAAAAGACCCAAAATTCTCTTTGAAGCTTAATCTGACACAGGAAAACTTCTGAGCACACTAAACAGAAGTTCTTCACTTTTTACCTATGAGATTACACACATCAAGCCTAAACACTCTTTTCTTGTAAGGGATGGTTTGGCATAATTTTCTTCTGCTTCCCATCACGGAGATGAATATAGGCAACCCAGAAAGTGTTCTCATAGAATTGCCTCCCAAGACCTATTTTCACATATGTAAGCTCCTCTCAAGCCTGGATTCACCTTTTTAAAATAAAAATGAAAAATATTAGTGACCAATGTGACTTGCCTTAAATATCACCTTTGCATTTCAACCAAAATCCAAATTATTAGCATCTCTAAAGGGCTTTATGAAAAAGCATAGAGCAAACATGTTTTTTTCAGGATAAAAGAAGTAGTTTGGTATCCATAAAATATGAGTTGGTATGGGACTGGCATGGTAGGCAAGGGAAATCATGAGTCAGATGGCAGTGCCCAGCAAGGAGATAAAAAATGAAAGCACAGGCTGATATAGCAGGGTACAAAGGCTGACCTGTCCCCTAAGACAGGGTTATGTGGAAAATCAATTTAATATTTTCCATAGTTCAATAGCTTTAAAACCATATGACCTCAGAATATGTTTCTTCCTATCTCATTAGTAGGTAGGATAATGTAATGTTGGGCAGTGGTTGTGGTGGGAAGCAAGGATATACACGCAGCTTTATGGGTTTAGTCTTTGTTCTCAGTTTCCCTCCAGGGAGAGTCCCTAGCCAGGTCTGCCCTGCTGTACTTCTCCTGACTGTACCTTGAACACAAACCACTGTACAATTCTAAATCTTACAAACTGTCAGTGAGAAAGGGCAATGTTAAGTCATTATTAGTACTTCCCCCCAGTCCCAGGCAAAGACTGACTTACTTGGGGTCATTCTAAGGTAGCTCATATTTTCTAGAGTTTTATATAAATGAAGTTAGATAATACATAACTTTTGGCCTGGTTTTTAGATAATACATAACTTTTGGCCTGGACACAAGTCCTTTGTCTGAGGGGTGCTGGTTAAAATTTTTTCCCACTCTGTTGGTTTTCTTTTCACTCTGTTGGTGATTTCCTTTAAAGTGCAGAAACTTTTCAATAATGTGAGATCCCATTTGTTGATTCTTTGAAGCATTTGCTGTGCAGTTTGCGTTTTGTTCATGAATTATCTGCCTACCCCTATGTCTCCAAGATGTCTACCTACCTTGTCTGCCAGTAGATTTAGTATTTCTGTTTTAATATTGAGGTCTTTGATCCATTTAGGTTTAGTTTTGTGCATGGTGATAGGCTTGGATCTAGTTTCAGTCTTCAGCATGTAGAGAGCCAATTTTTCCAACACCATTTATTAAAGAGACTACCCTTCTTCCAGTGGACATAGTTAGCCCCTTTGTCAAATATCAGGTGGCTGAGTGTCTTTGTAGTTGTGCTTGCATCTTCTAATTTGTTTCATTGATCCTCAGGTCTATTTCTTTGCTGGTACCAAGCTGATTTTATCACTGTGGCTTTATAGTACTGTTTCAAGTCAGGAATTGAGATGCCTCCTGCCTTGCTTTTGTTGCCTAGAACTGTCTTTACTATTCTAGATTTCTTCTGTTACCAAATGAAGTTTAGGAGTGTTTTCTCTAGATCTGTGAGGTATTTCAATGGTGTTTCAATTGGAATTGCATTAAATCTGTATAAGAGTTTTGGGAGTATGGCCATTTTCATAATGTTGGTTCTTCCTATCCAAGAGCAAGAAATAACCTTCCATTTCCTAATATCCTCTTCAATCTCCTTTTTCAGCACAGTATAATGTTCAGCATATAGGTCTTTTACATTTTTAGTTAGGTTGATTCCTAAGTATTTCATTTTTTTTAGATGTTATTGTAAAGGGTGATATTTCCATAATTTCTCTCTGTGAGTTTTTTGTTTGTGTACAGGAATGCTATTGATTTTTGAGCATTGACTTTGTATCCAGGTACACTGCTGAATTTGTTTATTACCTCTAGCAGTCTTTTAATGGATTCTTTTGGGTCTTCTATATAGAGTATCATGTCATCTGCAAACAGTGATAATTTAACTTCTTCCTTTCCTATCTTTACTCCTTTTATTTCTCTCTCTTGTCTGATTGCCCTGGCTAGTGTTTCCAGAACTATGTTGAAAAGGAGTGGTGATAGTGGACATCCTAGTCTTGTTCCTGATTTTAAAGTGAAAGCTTTCAGTTTTTGTCCATTTAGTATAATGTTGGCTGTTGGTTTGTCATAGATGGCCTTTATAAGGTTGAGGTGGACACTGTGTATTCCGAGTTTCTAAAGGGTTTTTATCATGAACATTTGTTGGACTTTGTCGAAAGCTTTTTCTGCATCTATTGAGATGACCATGTGTTTTTGTTTTTGGCTCTGTTGATGTGGTGTATTACATTTATTCATTTGAGTGTGTTAAACCATCCCTGCATTCCTGGAATGAACGCCACTTGGTCATGATGTATAATCTTGTTGATGATTTGCTGCAATCTATTTGCCAGTATTTTATTGAGAATCTTTTCATCAATGTTCATGAGTGAGATTGGCCTATAGTTCTCTTTTTTGGTTGGATTTTTCTCTGGTTTTGGTATCAGAGTAATACTTGCCTCCAGGAATGATTTAGGGAGGATTGCTTTTTTCTCAACTTCATTGAAGAGTTTAAGGAGTAGTGGCATCAAATCTTCTCTAAATTTCTTGTAGAATTAAGCTGTGAATCCATCGGAACCTGGACTTTTCTTTGTTGGTAAATTTTTAATTGCATTTTCAATTTCAATAGCTGATATTGGGTTGTTCAAAATTGCTATATCTTCTTGGTTGAGCTTTGGTAGTTCATATGTTTCTAGAAATCTGTCTATTTCCTCTGTGTTTTCCACTCTATGTGAATAGAGATTTTCAAAGTAGGTATTCATGATCTTTTGAATTTCCATGGGATCTGTAGTAATTTCTCCCTTTTCAGTTCTTATTGCATGAATTTGGGTTTTTTTCTTTCTTTCTCTTGATAAGGTTATCTAGGGGTTTGTCAATTTTGTTTCTTCTCTCAAAAAACCAGCTTTTTGATTCATTAATTCTTTGTATTTTTTTTAGTTTCAATTGCATTGATTTCTGCTCTAATCTTTACAATTTCCTCTCTTCTATGAACTTTGGGTTTAGCTTGCTCTTCTTTTTCTAGACACTTGAGATGAAGCATTAGGTTGTTTATTTGTGCTCATTCTGTTTTCTTGATATGACAGTTAATTGCTATATATTTCCCTCTTAAGACTGCTTTCATTGCATCCCACAGATTACAGTATATTGTTTCTATATTTTCATTGAATTATAGGTATTGTTTTATTTCTTCTTTAATTTCATCTGTAGGCCACTGGTTGTTCAAAAGGCTGTTATTTAATTTCCATGTATTTATGCAGGTTTTACAATTTCTTTTGTCATTAATTTCCAATTTCAGTGCACTATGGTCAGATATTATGCATGGTATGATTTCAATACCTTTGCATTTACTTAAGAATGTTTTATGGGATAATATATGGTCTATTTTTGAGAATGTTTCATGCACAGCTGAGAAAAATGTGTATTCTGATGTGGTTGCGTGGAACACTCTGTAAACATCTATTAAGTCCAATTGCTCACAGGTATGATTCAGTTCTGTTATTTCTTTGCTGACTTTTTGTCTAGTTGATCTATCTTTTGTTACAATGGGCTGTTAAGATCTCCTGTTATAATTGTGTTCTTGTATATTTGTTTTTTCATGTCCATTAGTATCTGTCTTATATAGTTGGGTGCTCCTGCATTTGGCACATATATATTTATAATTGTTAGTTCTTCCTCTTGAATTGTACCACTAAGAAGTATATAGTGACCTTCTCTATCTCTTTTAATCATTTTAGGTTTGAAGTTCATGTTGTCTGCAAATAGAATAGCTTCCCCTGCTTTCTTCTGGGTTCCTCTTGCATGGAATACTGTTTTCCATCCTCTGACTTTTAAGCTATGAGTTTCCTTTTGGGTCATATGTGTTTCTTGTATACAGCATATTGTGGGATCCTGTTTCTTGATCCATTCTGTCAATCTATTTCTTTTTATAGGTGAATTGAGGCCATTTATATTTATGGATATCACTGATATGTACTGGCTCGACTTTGCCATGTTATGTTCCAGTTGTTTGCTTCCTGCTTTTCCTCTTATTTAATTGCTTATCCTACCTGGTGTTTTCTTTCTGTTGTTGTTTTGGGGATTGTGGTCATTTTTTTCTCTAGTATGTCTTTCAGTATTCTTTCTAGGGTTGGTTTGATGGACATGAATTTCTTCAGTTGTCCTTTGTCATGGAAGTATCTTGTTTCTCCATTAAATTTGAATGAAACTTTTGCTGGGTACATCAGTCTGGGTTGAAGGTTGTTCTCCTTCATGGCTTGAAATACCTCACTCCAAGCTCTTCTTGACTTGAGGGTTTGTGCTGAAAAGTCTGCTGTGATTCTAATGGGCTTTTCTTGATAGGTGAGTTGTGTCTTTTCTCTGACAGTTTTTAATATTCTGTTTTTATGCTGTGTGCCTGAGATCTTAATTATTATGTGTCTGGGTGTGGATTTATGTTGATTGTGACTGTTAGGTGTTCTATATACCTCTCTTATCTGCATATCAGATTCTTTCCCCATGTTTGGGAAATTTTCTGCTATTATTTCTGTAAATACTATATGTATGTCATTTGCCTGGACTCCTGTATCTTCACTAA